>JAOXNO010000002.1:37595052-37606114 GCA_028565335.1 Limnodromus scolopaceus
GTCCCTTCCAACCCAAACCATTCTACGACTGTGAATTTGGGGGATTTTTTTTCCTGCATTTCTGGCAACAAGCGAGAATGGGGTGGGCTGGGTGTCACCGGGTTTGCAGTGAGCATCACCTTGCCGAGCAGCGACCTCCTCTCTGAGCGTCACCTTCCCTCCTGCTTCACGTGTACTCGCCTGTCACGACCTAAAGGCAGCCTGGGCTCTCTCCGCAGGGCTACCGCCAGAAGGATTACTTCATTGCCACCCAGGGGCCGCTGCCGCACACGGTGGAGGATTTCTGGCGGATGGTGTGGGAGTGGAAGTGCCACACCATCGTCATGCTCACCGAAGTTCAAGAGAGGGAGCAGGTACGTGTCTCGCAGCTCCACGGCAAAGCAGTTGCCGGTAACGCCTGTAAAATACGAGCATTAATATTAGATAAACAATTTGTTGCCTGCAAATTCTAGCCATACGAGATTTTTTTGCCTTTGCTAAAATGAGCTCTTGCTTCACTATTTGCTTGAATTGTTAGAAACCCCACCAAAACTACTGAAAATTACGGTTTGTGAAAGGGCCTGAGCGCATCATCTACAGGGATGCCCGACACGGAACAGCAGTTTGGGATTTGGGAACAAAGCTTTTGTGAAAACTTCCCTCCCTGTCCTGCCAGTGTAAGCTCCAGTGGCTTGTTCTGACCCTCTCCTGGTACATCATTAATTAATGAAGAGTCCTGTGTACCCTCTGTGGGCTGCAGTTTGAAGATTCAGGGTCCAATGCTGCAAGCGGGGTGTTTTAGTGCCGTGAAATGTTTTTTTTATTGTTGATTTTGGGTGGCTTTCAGGAGTTACTTATTTTATTCTGATCTGTTTTAAAGCAGTATTTGCCACTGATGACTCCTAAGCCCTTTCCATCTTAACAGTTTGTATTATAGAAATATTTTATTACTCTATTCTTGGTTATTATCCTTTTCATTACAAGTGTTTAGAACACCTTTATTACGCAGTATGTCACCTCCTATATCAGAGATTCATGACGCTGCAGATAGCTGGAAAAAAACTGGAACCTTTACTATCCTCTCTCCTTTTTGCAGGAAAAATGCTGCCAGTACTGGCCGTCAGAGGGCTCTGTAACTCACGGAGAGATAACTGTAGAAATAAAGAATGACAGTCTTTTAGATGCCATAAGTGTAAGGGACTTCCTAGTTACATACAATCAGGTAAGGTTTTTAAATTTCATGAGGTTTTTTTTGCATTTGAAGGCATTTACAAATATGAGTACGTCACTTAAATGCTGAAATTAAACGTGGTTAATCGACATTCACCACTGCAGCAATCAAGAGGAAGCTTAAATGAAACATTTTTTCTTGAACCCCTATGAAAATTCTGGTCAGTAAAACATGTCCAAGATCAAAGCAGGGTGTGGGTAGAATATATTATCATTATTCTATGATAATATATTACGGACCAGGTTGAAAACAGCCTCCTCGACTATAGCTGTGCAAAATTTATGCTAGGAATATTTAAGGTAAGAAATGTGTTTCCGTTCCGAAGTGAGAACTGGATAAATCCGCTGTTTTCGCACACGCAGGGCAACCAGGAGAAGCAAAGCAGGCTCGTCCGGCAGTTCCACTTCCACGGGTGGCCAGAAATCGGGATTCCTGCGGAAGGAAAAGGGATGATCGACCTGATCGCGGCGGTCCAAAAGCAGCAGCAGCAAACGGGCAACCACCCCATTACGGTGCACTGCAGGTAGGACTGGGCTTTTCTTCCCACCAGGAGCCTTTTTTCCCCCAATCTGGTTGCTTTTACAGCAGTTTTTCTTTGTGATGAAATACATTGCAGCCCTTAAAAAATAAATAAAAGTTAAGAACTACGAGAAAAAATAGAAAAAGAAAGAAAAATTAGGGCTACATAAAGTATTTGTGACTTGTCTTTTGCTAAATTAACATACACTTAATGGCTGGGAGGAAACAAGGGCATTATAACTTGCCATGTTATAATTTTGCACATTGCTAAATTTTGCACATTGCTAAATTTTGCACATTGCTAAATTTCGCTAATTGCTAAATGCTGTGATTAGGAAAGGAAAGCTGTAGGTTTGTTGTTGTGATGTGTGATGTCACCCACCAATGCGGCCCTCGAATGTTCGCTCGGGACCAAAATGCTGTTGGTTAATTCAGATTACCAATTTGATTTTACTCGGAGAATATTTTATATTCAGAGAATAAAATACATCCCTCATCTAAGCAGGAGGCAAAATGTATCCCTGTCCTTGAAAGCAGAGAGGAAACGGTATTTAAATTAATGCTAAGAGGAGGCTTGTGTATGACTTGATAAAAGGGAACTAGAATCTCTCGTCGTCCTACGCCGGGCGTTTGTCTCATTCCGCAGCGACCCACTGAACCTTCTGCTCCGTTTTACCACCGATTGCCAATTTCCCAATCCCATTCTGGTTTTGGTAACTATTCCCCATCAAAGCCATTGGCCTCCCGGTGCTCGGTCACTGTTTTGTTGGTGTCAAATAGTCCCTAATCAGTGTGATTAGGAAAGAGAAAGACATCTTTTTTAATTTTTTTTTTTTCCTCTGGCATTAGGTATAATAAAATAGATAATAATTACTGAAATATATCTTAGTTCCACGGAATCGTGATCTGAAATAGATCTAAGGACAAAATATACTGGGGAAACATACTGAAACAAAAGAAACTAGTTGTTTTGGAGTAAATTAGGTTGCTTATTGTCGTTAAGGCAGAACAGTCGACTTCAGTTTCTTATATGTACTATAGGCTGACAGGTAGACTTGCAGTAGTTTGTCCTTATATTAATAAATCTGTTTAAGAAATGACTTAGATCATAAGAGTCATTAAAGGCATTATAGCTGGATAGGACATTTTCCATCAAATTGCTTTTGAGTAGTAATAATAAATGACAATAATAATAATAATAATAATAATAATAATAATAATGCTTTCATATGTGCCCACCGTGTAGAACTATAAATCACAACCTTAACAGAAAAATGTGGGTTTGATCACACGGTGCTTCTACGCACGATAATCAGGTTTTGCAACTGAAAGTGTAAAGATTGGGTTCTCCCCATCAACAATTAACATGGAAAGCGGGGAGTGGGAACACCCAAAGCTGTCCGTGTGGAAGGTGACTGCAGCTTTGCTGGCTCGATGTTTGGGTGTCAGGCTTTGGCTGGGGGTGTCCGGGCGCTGCCACAGCCAGCTCAGGATCTCCCACTTGCCTACAGAAGCTCCCACTAACGAGCCTTTATTGGTTCCAGCCTGGCTCCGAGCTAATTTCTGTTAATTTTGTCTCCATTCTGGCATAGCTGAGGTGACAAACTAAGCACAAAAAAATAAGAAGTTGGCTAACAGTACTATTTGGCTATTCTATATCACTATTATTTCCTCTTTTAAGATTTTTATCCTAAGGTATGTTAAGGAAGGCAGCTCTGTAGAGAGAGACCTGGGAGTCCTGACGGAGACCAAGTTGCCCATGAGGCAGCAACGTGTCCTTGTTGCCAAGAAGGCCAATGGTCTTCTGGGGTGCATTGAAAAGAACGTGGCCAGCAGGTCCAGGAAGGTCATCCTCCCCCTCTGCTCTGCCCTGGTGAGGCCACAGCTGGAGCACTGGGTCCAGTTCTGGGCTCCCCAGTTCAAGAAGGACAGGGAACTGCTGGAGAGAGTCCAGTGGAGGCTACAGAGGTGATCGGGGACTGGAGCACCTCTCTGGTGAGGAAAGGCTGAGAGACCTGGGGCTGCTCAGCTGGAGAAGAGAAGACTGGGAGGGGATCTCATCGATGCTTATAAATATCTAAAGGGTGGGTGGCAAGAGGATGGGGCCAGACTCGTCTCAATGGTGCCAAGGGACAGAACAAGAGACAACAGGCACAAACTGGGACATGGGAATTTCCTCAACGTGAGGAAAAAACTTCTTTCCTGTGCGGGTGGCAGAGCCCTGGCAGAGGCTGCCCAGGGAGGTGGTGGAGTCTCCTTCTCTGGAGACATTCAAACCCGCCTGGACACGTTCCTGTCCGACCTGCTCTGGGTGACCCTGCTCTGGCCGGGGGTTGGACTGGATGATTTCCAGAGGTCCCTCCTGACCCCTGCAATTCTGTGATTCTGTGAAATGTGTTTGCCTTGCAGCGCTGGGGCTGGAAGAACAGGTACATTCATAGCACTCAGCAATATCCTGGAACGAGTGAAGGCTGAAGGGCTCTTAGATGTATTTCAAGCTGTGAAGAGCTTAAGACTGCAAAGGCCACACATGGTGCAAACACTGGTATGATATTTAACAATCCAGATCCTTGTCAAAGGATGTGTGTTTGTAAATATTCTTGTGGGAGGAGAACAAAGGCTTTATTTTTTTTTTTTGGCGGGTTGAAATAAATTATGTATGATGGCTGTGTATGTACAAGGTATTATCAGAAATCTGTGTTTTTACAGATGGTTTTTACAGCATTTCTAAAAATACAACTTGGGTAAGCATTCTGTGTCTTTTAGGAACTGGAGGCAGTTAAAGCAAAATCTTTCTGAGTGTTGCAGGTGACAAAACAAACAAAAAAAATGCCTTTTAAACTATGTATTAGTTGATCTTTCTTACCTAAAAATGTCTGGGCTTAAACTGGCTTGCAGCTGGTCGCTGAAAGGGAGAAAGGACTTCTTGAAAGTCATCTACAAGTGACGTGTGAAGCTTCATCCAGACACTTTTCCCTATTGAATAAGTATTAAAAAAAAAAATAATAAAATTCAGAGCTATGTTTTTGGAAAAATATATAAAGATGCTGATATTTAGTATTTTAATAGCAGTTTCCATTCTGTGATTTGAAACTTTGTTAGAAACAATTATCTCAAACCACATTCTTCAGGTGGATGTTTTTTCCATAGTACAGATGGGAAGGAAGGGGTTGGAGGAGCAGAATTGGATTATCCGCAGTCACGCTGAGACAGGGATGACGTGTTTCTTCGGGGGTTCTGGCTCTGCGAGTCAATAACCTCAGTTAAGGGTGGAATTGCTGCGGATATTCCCAGCTGATCCTGCGGAAAGGCTCTGCCTAAACTCCGCTTTCCAGGGTGAGAGAATTCGGGTGCCAATTCCGTTTATTATCAGCCTTGCCACAGATTTTGTAAATGCAGCAAATCATGTCGAAGGTGTAGTGGCTTTTTAAAGAACAACCAGAACCGACTCACCCTCGGCTGCTGGCCCGAGTTAGAACCTGTTGCCTTTACCACTAGGATTCGCAGAATTATGGTTTTGATGCAACCCAAGCACATTTTGGTGTCTTTTTCTTTTTTTTCAGGAACAGTATGAATTCTGCTACAGAGTGGTACAAGACTTCATCGACATATTTTCAGATTACGCTAATTTCAAATGAAAAATCCTGCCTTATTTTTTAATTTGTCTGTATAAATAGTTGTATATTCTGTTAATTTATTCCATGTCATTTTGATTGTTGACTTTACTGTAAATATGACCTTGCGTTTGCTCTGAAAGTTGCGTTTGCTGTATAAAGTTATTTCTTAAATATAAATATCTTCTAAAGCAAAGTATGATGTCCATATACAGTATATCACTGTAAGATGGTATAGAAATCTTTATTCTAAATAACATTAAATTAATTCTTGAGGGTCTATTTCTTTGATTATTTTTTTTCCCCACTTATAAATATTTATCAAGAATGTTATCTCCCAATTCTTGAAACCTTACACAGGTGATTTATATTTCATACCAAAACCAAAAGTGAATTATGGTACATATGTTTAAACTAAACATGTTTTGGCCATAAATCTTCCTTCTTCACTATGAAAATAGATGTTTATTTGGGGATGCATTCTGGTAACCTGCTCGTGCTTATTTGTCATTTATTTCACAGATAGTCTCATTAAAGGCAAAGAGACTGTCGGAGTGAAAATGCTATTAATGATAAAGGTATCAGAATGTGGCTCTTCATGTGTAATAATGTACAGCCCAACTGGAAAAATATAACTGCTTTTAAAATCTGTTTTTAAGAACCTCCAGATTGCTGGCAGTTCTATTTTGAGTCTTATTGTCAATAAGATAAAATCAGTATAAATAAGAGATTTGAATGTTTGATTTAATGTAGTTTTCAAAGCCCATTTATTTTGCTCTTTCCTAAATATTACATCAGCTTATATCAATTTAGAAGGACTATAATGGGAGTTTACCGCTATTTTGCATATCAGAAGAGTATATTTTGCAGCTCTTGAACTTGTCCACTTGAAGAGGCTTTATAGCCGTTGTCAGAAATGGATATAAAGCTTCTCTGTAGGCACGTGCATGATTCTCCACTTTGAGAAAAGGCGAAGGAGATATTCTGTTGAATCAAAGAAAAAGAGTTAATTAACAGTATTTGCTAAAATTTTGGGGAAAAAAAAAAAACCACAACCCAAACCATTTTACTAACAGCATAATGCTAGCAACATTGTGTTGTAGCAAAAAGCACCTCTATGTTCTTACTCTCCCATATGTATTATCAAAAAAAGAATGATTCCTTTATCTAAAAGGGGTATATGATTGTGTATATAGATATATTTTTAATGAAAGTACTACTGATAATATAATTGGTGAAATAAAGATTAAAAGTCTTTATTGTAGCCCTGAATAAGATATGCTAGGGGGTTAGAAAATCCAAAAATCACAGGGCATCCGAATGTTGAATAATTAAAAAGTATATCTTTTCCACTCTTTAAAATGCATATATGAATTAATGAGCACAAAGTATGCGAATATGTACTTTAATTATGTGACTAATATGCAATAGTTCTGTCTCGTCCAGTCGGTTGGGTTTTTTTTCAATGCAAACGCAAAAGCCTTATTTAAAATAAGCAACTTACACTGCTCATTTCACGGTTGTTCTTGCACTATTTTATCCCATTTTTCACTTCCGCTCACAACTGCCCTTATTCTGTGCAACAACGCAAGGGAAGGTGCTGGTTCCTCTCCCTTCGCTCCATGCCGAATGGAAAAGGTGCAGTTTAGAAACGTCTGAGCACACTGTTCTGAACACTGCCATTTACTGCTTCGTGTCTTCCCATCCATGCACTTCTGTATTTATTTGTACAGTAAATTATGCACTTAACAACAACAGCAACAAAAATATTTAAAGGCTAAACCTTTGTTGCGAGTTGCTATTAGAAAGCGTAACGGAAACAAATGCTGACTAAGTTTACGTGACTGCTGCATGCTCAAATTTTATCCATTTTTAAAAAGCCAACAAATAAACTCGCCATGGAGCGAGGTTTTCAGCACGACCACCTGTAGCACAGGGAGACTCAAGAGTGGTTAAATCCCCATAGAAAACAACGCACAGAAATTCCCACCGTTTTCCAAAGCAGCGTGTTTTTCCGGTCCCCTTTAGGCCCCAGCGTTGGGATTTTCAGCCTACATCTGAAGAGTAATTTGTCTGTTGGGCAGCCTTTTTGGGTCCCTTCAATAAAAGGTTGGATCCAGAGCTGCCTCCTCAGGGCCACGGCAACGGTGGGTGGTGGTGGCTCTCGGTAGGATGGAGCTCAAGCCCAAACATCAAATACGAAGTGGGTACTCAGATTTTTACTTGCTAACTATGTAAAGATATCTAGGAGGAAACAGAAATACCTTTAATATATTTCAGAAGTCACAAATATAGCTACGTAAAGACTTTTTTTTTTTTTTTTATAATTTGAAAAGCTTGCTTTCCAGTTCTTGTGTTCAGCCACTAGACTGCTCGTTGCAGCAGCCTGGTAACTGGGGAGCTCTATCTTGATATATAGATATATATGAATTTTCTTTTAAATTTTCCTCTGTTGCATGGAATTACTTTAAAATGCCAAATAGTCGATTAGAAGTTGTACATTCTGATCTGTCTGTGGTTTTGGTCACTATGTGACTTGACTGTCTGTTCTCACGTGTTAAGGGAGGTTCCAGTTCACCCAAGCATTTAAGCATTGGCTTTGTGACATCTTTATTCCCCCAAACATTTAAGTACCTTATCCTGGAGCAATCCCTTAAGTGCTTTGCTGAATTGGGCCTTAATGAAGAATGCATACTGTAATTACCAGTGTTTTTTAGGGTATTTTTACGTATCAGTTTTTTAAACTTTTAAAATGAGCCTGACCACCCATGTTCAGTATTTTGAAATGTTTTCATTTCCCTAGTACCATTTTTAATGTAAAGCTATTGAAACTTTTCTGTATAACCAAATTGTATTTAATTTGTCAAATCTTTATAATATATGTATGTATTATACAGTTTCACTATTATTATTTTCTTTTATTACATTTATAATTTGATCTTGCTGTGTTTTTAAAGCCGGTGAATGTTGCTGAATTATTTGTATATGCAAATTGCAAGATCTAATACATTCTGATGCAAGAACAAAGCTTCCTTTTTATTCTCAACCTGCATGGCTTTCTTTAAATCTTTTAATTTCATTCCTGCACTGTGTGTTCATTTAAATTAAGTATGCTAAAGGAGTTGAAATCCATTATCGAGATAAATAATTTTGAACGTGCTCATCTGCAGCTATTTGGAAGTAATATTCAGGTTGGTGTCTGAAGTGTTGTGTGTAAATAGCGTGTAGAAACTTGTGATAGCAATTGAAAGACCAGGTCTTCCCAAAGTGTATTAACAAGTAAGACCTGATAATATAGAGCTTTGTTGTGACCCTGCCTTCCCTTTTGGGTATAAAGGGGGTGATTCCAAGTCTGACCCTGCAATAGCTCAATAACAGGGATATTTGCCCAGCGCCTGGCGCGATGGATCCTTTCCTTCCAGCAAGGCATCGGAGCGGGGCAGAGCTGGGGTTGAGCACCCTGAGAGAGAGAGATGGGGGTACAAGGGGGTGCCCAGCACCTTATTTCATCGCAGGCTGCTCCGGGGGGTGTCAGGTCGCTGGGGGAGAGGGGCTTTCCCAGACCGGGAGGGAGAAGGAAAAGAGCTCACTCTCAGCACTCAAATCCTTTCTCTTCTTTTGTACCTGAGGTTTAACAGCGCTGGGCTGCACTGTGGTACCATACCAAGGTAAAAAGAACAGCTTAACTTTCAACTGTCGTCGTTTCAAGCCCCCATTAATTGAAAGCTCACCCTAGTTAACGGCAATTTCATTCATTTCAGCAGGCTTTATATTGGACCTCAGGTGCCAAAAATAATCACGATGGCACAGTCTTGTAAGAAGTGCCAGGGGAGGCCCATGTAAACCAGGAGTAACTTTACGGAACGATTACAATCCTCGTGTCAAGCCTATGTCACTGAGACTTGAAAAGACCAAACCTTATTTGTCAAGTATGATTTAATGAAGCAATATTTATGGGTTTGACCCCTTTAGCCCCATTTCATCTGTTACACCTGGCACCAAGTGTTTGGGAGGTACCTTTTCAGTGCAGATAATTCCCTGATTACTTTTTCCAAACTTGTTTAGAAGAACTTTGAGTTTTCGTGTCCTTCTTGTGCACTGCTCTAACACAAGTGTTTGTGCTTGGCGATCGTGCTGCTTTCACCAGGAACGACCTGGTGAAAGGTTATACCTGAAAGGTAACACAATGTTCTCCAGCAGTAACTTTACCAAAATGATGTTTTCTAAAAGTAGCTGCATCTGCATCCTCAAGAGGTTTCTTTGCTTCACTGAAAAGGTAAATCTACTGATTAACAATTTGCCTGCAGAGTTTTAAATCCAGGGATGCACCACACTGAAATACAGAGCCTTTAAGAAATTAGTGTTCAGGAAAATACTGCTGTTTCTTACTGTGACACTAAATAGTACCGAGTTAAGAGTAATTTTTTTTTTTTTGTAAAAGCTATTAATTTTATTAATTCCAGATGAGAGAATAAAATATTTTATGTGATTGGATTGTATACTTTTTATTTTATACAGGTATCAAGAAGCACAGCTTGTGAGCTCGCTGAAAGGTAACTCTGTGTGAGAACAGATGTCTGTGTGTGGTTTCAGAAAACAGAGGAATCTCAAGTATTAATCAGTTATTAATTCATCATGGGTTAATTTAAGTAAATATTGGTAACCATAATTATTGATTACTGCAGTTCTGCACAATTTCTAATATAAGGTTCTGTTTAGCAGTATAGTATCTTAGATCATTATAGATTATTATAGGTCATTTCAAGCTAAATAATGGGGATTGCAAACTGAGACGAAGAATGACTTTTTTCCTGTGTTCAGCTCAGCGCGCTTCTGTTGGTCTCTGTCTGTAAAGATCAACAATAAACAGCATCTTTGTTAACATACGGCAAATCATAGTGTTTTATTAACAGCAAATCCAAAGTTGCAGAAAGGAGTTGGGATCACTTGATCCTCACCTCCTTCTAGCAGGTAACATTCAGCTGTCTAGGTACTGTATTGATGATAAAGTTTTCATAACTCTAACTAATTTTTCTTGGCCCATCTGATGAGAACGTGCACCTTTTTTTTCCTATTTCTAAACATTACAAAGAAATACCATAAAGACCTTGTGCTGCTTTAGTGAGTTTTTGCATTTTACACTTTGTGATGCTGAAGGTGGTTGTGGTTTTAGAAACTCAGCCTTTAGAAAGAAGACACTTTCGTTGTAAACGGTTCAAGAAATAAATATATTTTACGAGGTTATTTAAACAATATAAACTAAGCAAGATCAGAGAGATGTTTGTTCTGTGTAGGGCATATATGTCAAGCCTAAGCTTATGCTTTCCTGAATATAGAAACTGTTCGATGTGACTGAGAATTTTTCAAGCAATTGAACTTCACCGTGAATGTTCTTCATCTTAGGTATTAAAGGATTATGTTGCAATTTAGATATTTTAATAAGAGCTTTCTTCTAATGATTTTTATACTTTTTTCTCTGCTACTTTGCACAGAGCAGGAGACTTACTAAATTATTAATCAAGCTGAGACTTTGCCAATGAAGTTCTTTCACTATTTTTCTTTTCTTTCACCTGTTTCATAGAATCATAGGGTGGTTTGGGTTGGAAGGGACCTTAAAGCCCACCCAGTGGCACCCCCTGCCATGGGCAGGGACACCTCCTACCAGACCAGGTTGCTCCAAGCCCCCTCCAACCTGGCCTTGAACCCCTCCAGGGATGGG
>JAOXNO010000002.1:37606606-37626308 GCA_028565335.1 Limnodromus scolopaceus
AGTGTCAAACCCTTCCCCCTCATCCTATGGCTCCCCTCCCTGATCAAGAGTCCCTCCCCATCTCTCCTGGAGCCCCTCTTCAGGCACTGGAAGGCTAATTCCATTGCATTAGAAATTGTTCCAGTGGTTTCATCAATGTCACATGCAAAATATTTTCCAATTGAGATTTTTATGGCAGCCTACGGATCAAGTACAGGCTGTTTCCAAGGAAGCAGCGCATGGGGTAGGTTTTCTTCCTTATTAAGAGTACTGCATACTTTAATAGAGGTTGATGTAATTTGCTGAAAACAGGGGAATCTTGCCCCAGGTCATAACAAACACGCGCACAAATCACTGACTCTTACAGAAATGGCAGATGAGCAGAAGGACCGAATGGGAAACGCAAAACCCCTCTTATGGTCGGCTTGAGGATTAAAAGCGATTAGTTGAAGTTCACGGTGAACCTTCCCGGAGTAAGAATTTTGTTCCCAAATGAGAGGTTTTCACTGTTTTAGTATCCAGAGTTGTCAGTGATACGTTTCCTGGTGAGCACTTAGGTATTATCTGAGCAGTTCTAACTTGGCAATTGGCAAGTCTGTTGTACAGACACAAAAACGTGCTCAGCCCAGGTACTACAAAGTAGTAATTTACATTTTAAAAATGATGTCTATCACTATGACATTGTATAGTTTGCTTTCCAGTCATCTTTCCTGGCTTTGAAGGCTTTCTGTGAAAGCTGCCTATTAGAAAGCTAGTTTTCAAGATGAATTGTGATTTTTTTTTTTTTTTTATATACAGAAATTTTTGCTTAAAAATATAAGTGCTTCACATCATATAAGAAGTTTGATCTTTTGCAATGTTTTCCCTCAGTAGGTTGTTATGCTGTGTTCTTTCACCATTTAAAAGAAAGAGAAATGTATTATTTCAAAGTATTTATTAAATGTGAATAGAAAGCCTTTTAGCAAACATATCCCATTTGTTCATAAACCCAGGCAGATTCCTCCCACATACAGTAATTTGTCAAAATGAGGCTCTGTGTATGAATTACAAGCATTCAAAAAATCTTGGGTGCAATAATGCGCAATAACTCATCATTTTAAGAGAGGAAGTCTATTGCAAAACATTAAATTTTCAGAGATTCATCATACAATAACTTACTAATCTCTAGACTTTGCTTTTATACGGTGTGAACAGCCTGAAATATATATTTTTTCAGTGCCCAATAAAAGTTCATGAACTAAATCAAATTGAAAACTCATCTGTGATGATGGTGCAACTGAATTCAGGCCAATCACATCTACATTAACACTTCTTTGTTAGAAGTTAGCAGTTTAATCGCTTTCCAGTCTGAACTGTTCTAGTTTTGGCAATTCTAGAAACAAGGTTTATAGCGATTGTTTTGTGCATTTTCCTGCTGTGTTTTCTGGATCCGGTGCCCAAATTTAAAGGTATATTCAAAGGTGATTGCATTTTCTACAGTTGGGGGCTGATCGGTGGTGATGGCCTTTCGTTAATTCTAAAGTTGCTGCCTGAATTTAGTGCCTTATTTGCCTAATACCTGTATAGCTTATAAAAGCCATAATTTAGTAAAAGCTTTAACTGGAACTTGTGCTTTCTCAGACAATGAGTTAAAAAACAGCAGTAGAAATCTGTGAGAAATAATCTTCATTCATTCAAGTGCTCCCAAACCACCCGCTCAGAAACTGGAACAATTCACCTTGTATAAAGATCTTCATCTGAGGAATTAAGATGCTAATTTTTGTAATTCTCTTTATTTTGTTGTTGTTCTAGCGATTAATTCTAGGTTTTTGTATTATTGGGGCCACCATCTTCCGCTAATAACCCTGATGAAGCCCTGCAAAGGCTCACAGACCCATACTGATGGAACTCAGCGAAGTAGCTTTTCCCTAAATTACCTGGTGATCGGTCAAATAAGTTAAAAGTATCTAAACAACTGGCGAGGAGATTCAAGGAGTGATTTAAAATAAACTATTTTTCAATACATTTTTGAAAGTTGACAGTTTTACTTCAACCTGTACGCAGATGTATTTGCCAGTTTGTACTCCTCATAAATTAAATGATCACAGATACTAACAGAACATTTAAACCTTGAAGAAAATGACATTTTTTCTCTCCTATAGATCTACTTTTGCAAATATTTGTATATCTTCTATTTAAGAGAGCGCAGCTGCTCTTTAAGACAGATTTAAAGGCACGCTTTAAAACCTTTATTATAACTTGTGTTTTCCTGGAAGTATTGCTGGGTTTGCAGGGACATTTATCACAAAGGATGCGACAGGATTCTGTGCGGTAAGTGCACGAATAAACCACTGCGTGTCATGCCAGAATTTGTAATTATTGGCTCACTGCAGATTTTATATATATATTTTTTTTTTAATGTAAAATCACCAAGGCCCTTGTCAACATGACAGTGCCTATACAAGGTTCAAAGGCTTTGCAGAGGGATCTGGACAGGTTGGGGCGAGGCCAACGGGATGAGGTTCAATAAGGCCAAGTGCTGGGTCCTGCACTTGGGTCACACCAACCCCCTGCATTTACACAAGCTTGGGGCAGAGTGGCTGGAGCTGCGTGGCAGAAAAGGACCTGGGGGTGTTGGTTGACTGTCGGGTGAACATGAGCCAGCAGTGTGCCCAGGTGGCCAAGGTCAACAGCATCCTGGCCTCTATCAGGAACAGCGTGGTGAGTAGGACTCAGGAGGTGATGGTCCCCCTGGACTGGGCACTGGTGAGGCCCCACCTCGAAGGCTGGATCCAGTTTTGGGCCCCTCATCACAAGAAAGACATTGAGGGGCTGGAGCAGGTCCAGAGAAGGGCAACGGAGCTGGTGAGGGGTCTGGAGAATAAGTCTGAGGAGGAGAGGCTGGGGGTGTTCAGCCTGGGGAAGAGGAGGCTGAGGGGAGACCTTCTCGCTCTCTCCAACTCCCTGAAAGGAGGCTGTAGCCAGGGAGGGTCGGTCTCTTCTCCCAAGGAACAGGCCATGGGACAAGAGGGAACGGCCTCAAGTTGTGCCAGGGGAGGGTCAGATTGGATATTGGGAAAATTTTTGACACTGAGAGGGTTATTAAGCCTTGGAATGGGCTGCCCAGGGAATGGCTGAGACACCATCCCTGGAGATATTCAAAAGACGGGTTGACATAGTGCTTAGTGACATGTTTTAGTGATGGTTTTTATCCAAGTTAGGTTGATGGTTGGACTAGATGGTCTTAAAGGTTCCTTCCAACTAGACAATTCTATGATTCTATAATGGTAGCACCAAAATTCCTCTTTTGTTGTCGAGCTCACTTTGATCAGATGTGGGCTAATAGAGACTGTAATGAATTAGGCTTTCAAAGAGCTTCTCTGACATAAACTGTTTGGTTTGGACACATTGTTCAGGTATAAATAGATTGTAAAGACCCCCAAGAAGGATCTGACTTTAATATCTGTTTTTTATTGGTGGTGATACTCAGTGTCAGAATTCTGATTTTGTCTGAATATTTGTCCAAATACAAGATTGTCCAGTGGTAAAAAGCTCTCGTGACAAGCTGAAGGTATGATAATAAGGTCATGACTTAATATGCTGAATGAAATTAAAAACCTACCAAAGCTTATAAAATAGACTTCAGAGTAATTTAATTCAAAGGGGGAAAAAAAAAAAGCATTTAAAGAGCTGCTTATATCTAACTGTATCACATCTAAAGTACCCTAAAGTCATCATATCACAGAAAATAATATTTGAGGCAAACTAGGTAATTAAATAAAATAGTAGCAATATCAAAAGGAGTTCTGCTTTTTGAAGGAGCTGAATTTTATCCCTTGAAGCACAAAAGGCTGGATGACCTTGTAAAAGGCCTTTCTCACTTTGTATCTCTTCCCCCCACCCACACAAAGAACTTTAACTTGGAATTAAGGTCGCCGGATCCCGTATCTCAGTAATGCATATTTATTATAAAAGTTTAAAGAAATCAGGCATCGCTTAACAACTTGTCTATTTTCCCTTGGAGTTTCCATCCTGGGGGAGGGAAACTGTAAAAGTGTGATGTTGGGGAAGAAGGAAAGGAATTGAGTGAGGCTGGTTTTGCTGTAAATGAATTATGGTAAAAATAAGGTTTGCTTTTTGAAGGAGTCTGGTAACTGAGATGTTTTAGCTTTGTATGTCTTTGATAACATGGCGTGTATCAAAAATACCATGAAAGTTGGAGCCCACGCTGCTCCTTCAGGAGATTCTTCCTGTGGTCAACTTAAAAAAAGAAGTGTTAGTTCCCAGTTTATGGTTGGTGGCTAGGAAATAGAGAGGAAAAATATCCAAAATTCAAACTTATTTATATGTATGATTCAGAGTATATTTTAAATATAATCTGCAAAAGCAAATTACTCTCCCCCCCTTCTTTTTTGCTTTCAAATTATTCACAATTTCTGGAAGTGCTTTGTTTTTGTGCTTATTGTAAATTTCTAGGAACTTCTCCAGCTACAGAGGTTACTTTGGCTTAGTTTTTTTTTTTTTTTTTTTTTTTTTTTTTTTTTGTGGAACCACAGCCTGAAAATGAGGTTTCATTTTCTGAGCAAACGGGTGCCAAAAGAGCAGCCTTTCCTCCCGTCGCCCTCAATATTGTCCCCCCAGGGAGGGGAGAAGTGGTGTCACCGGAATTGTCACCTGCCACCCGGCAAATCCCTGATCCCTTGGGTTTTAAGCACTTTCTTATACCCTTTCATGGGGGTGAAAACAGCAACTTCCGATCTCTCTTCTAGAAGTCCAAGAGCTTTCCTGACTCCCTTGGACATCAGAAAGAATGAGGAAGCAAAGAGGACGCTTGCTTTTAAAACTTAATATTGTGTATCCCATAGAGGAGACTCTGGAGAATAAAACGAGGCAGTTGGGGCCTGTGTTTTGTAATTTCAGACCACTGGTATAGATGTTCAAACTCTAGGAATGTAAAGATGGAAGCTGTATAGTCTCAGCATAATCTGCATAAATTTTGAAAAACATTTTGAAAAGGTATCTTGTGTATTCTGGAGAGGACTATGGTTAAAACTGTTTCTGATCTGAGACTATATTCAAAGGTGCCTTCCTCTCCTTGGCTGCTTTTGAATGATGGCTGCTTCTCATTTTTAATACTAAGAGATTATCTTGTTGATTGGAGATTAATTTTTAAATATATACAAACACGTGGTAGCAATATCAAATGTATAAGCCTGATCAAGGATGAGGAGGACGAAGATATATGATTTGTTTAGGAGCAGCTCTTTCCACCTTTGTGTGACTGAACTAAATTCTGATTACTTGCCAGTTGTTCTTTTACTTTTCCTTCTGTCTCCAGACAGAGAGCAGCACAAACAGTGTTTGTCTCGATTGTGTGTCTTCCCCACTCTCAAACTGAAGTCTTAGTAATGGATTCCTGTCAGGAAGCAGAAGTAGGAATTGTTTTTTGCAATTAAATGAAGGTGGCTGGTTAAAATGGAATTTAATTCTAGTTTACTTTTTACTGCTGCTTTCTCTCTCTCATCCTTGCTCCTTTTTTTAAGAGTATTTTAATCTAATTACAAGAAGATCAGTGCAGAAAACAGACAGCGACTCTTAAATTCGTTTAGAAAACAGCTTCCTAAGTTATGCTGAAGTGACATAAACTGATTCCGGACCTTTTATTTACTGACCTAAGGAGTTCTCTTAAGCTCCAAACAACGTTAGTAACTCAAGAGTAGCGTATCTGGGACCCAGCCGGCCCCGCTCCCTCACAGCGGCGCTGCAGAGGCCGGCCCAGGCCTGCACCGGCCCCCGTGGCGGGGGTCCCTCACCCGGCTGAGGGAGAGGAGGAAGGCTTGAACCGAGACCGCCCCGAGGCGGGAGCTCCAGCGCCTCAGGCCGGCGCCGCCATTTGAAATCAAACGGCCTCCGCCTTCCTCATTGGGCGCGCCGCGCGTCCACGTGACCGCCCTTCCGCCAATCGCCGGCTGCCGCGCGCCTTTTCGAACCAAACGTCTATGTCGTCAGTTTGGTTGCCCTTTTCTCCTTCCGCCAAGCAGGTACCGGTTAAGGCTAAAAGAGTCCCGCCGCCGCGGGGCGCCTGTCCCGGCCAGCCGGACTCGGTGTGTCCCCTCAGCCATGGCAGCTGTCTCCGAGTGAGGGTGGCGGCGGTTCTGGGGCTGTCTGCGCCGCCGCCCGTGCTCTTGTTTGGGCGCGGCGCAGTGATACATCCGGGGGTGCGAGGGTCCGGCGCGCGCGGGAAGGCTCAGTCGGCGCCGCTCCCTGACAGGCGGGGGCGGGCAGGCGGGAGGGGGCCCCGCCGTTGCCGCCATTTCAGCCCCTCAGCGGGCTGCCAGCGCGCCGACGGAGGTAGGAGGCGTCCGGGCCGCCGCTGTGCTTGGGGATGAGGCGCTGGGGGGGAGCGCGGCTTCGTGGGGAGGAAGAGACGCGTCCGCCCGGCCCGATCCCCCCTCACCCCTTTTGTGGGGGGGGATCGGGCCGGGCGGACGGGGCTCTGGGGGGAGTTGGGCCGATTTGCCCCCCTTGGGGCTCGTAGTTCGGCTTCTGCAGCTCGTGTGGCGGTCTTGGCTTGTAGGAGTTGGTGGCAACTGTGAACAGGGCGCTTTGGGTAAGGAAAACTGAAGGCTGTCGTTTGCTGTAACGTACAGGTAAAGGTTTTTCTTAAAGGCGCTGTCAAGTTCGTCCTAGGGTGTGCTTTGTTTTTCTTCAACAAGTGTTTTATCCCGTGAAACCGAGCAAAAAAAGTTCAGAGGGGTCGCTCTTAACTGCGTTATGTCCCTTGTTTTTAGCTTGAGGCTTTCAGCTGTATAATGTTTCATAGTTCATGCTATATACGCTTTTTTCAGCCTTCTTTTCAGCTGTCTTCCTGCGAGTTCCCCTTCCTGGTAATGCCACTATTTCCTCCTTCTTCAGGAGGGTACAACTACAGTGTCTGTTTACTTTAAAATCAAGTCTAAGAATTTCCGTGGGGGCAGAGGAATGTGTAATGTCTAGATTTAGGCGAGGACGAGTGGTGATTTAACTCAAAGTACTTTTAAGTTGCTTATGGGATGAAATACAGCATGTATTTCATGAGGCTACCCGTCAGAGGCTCTGATGGGTAGCAAATACCTATTGCATGTGTACAAATAGCATCGACGCGTTTGCCGGAGCTTGTGGTGATTGCTCTTGCCAACCTGTATAAACTTCAGTTTCTCCTAATAACGCAGTGCCATTAACTTCCCGTTTAGGATGCCAGTGGCTGCTCATGGTAAATAATTCCCAGTTTTCTACACAGGCAATATGTAAATACACTGAGATTCTTCTGCTGTACGTTGGAAAATGTCACTTTGGACAGAAGTAAAAAAAACAATAAAATTGCTTTACTTTCATAAATATGTGAAGCCTTATTTGGATATTTAGATGAGTACTTTTGACGTTCTTTTATAGGTAAGATTCCTTACATCTGAGTTTGAAGATGCCGCTCTTTGGGAATATTGTTGTAATTAAACGGAATGGGACTGATGGAATTACTTTTCCGCTCACTGCAAATTCTTGTTTATTTGGAAGGTGAGAATTAGTTGAGTACTTATAATATTAGTGATATTTTTCCTGCAGATCTTGTAATACTTATTTACAAAAATAAATATTTGTTTATTTGTGAATGATGTTCAGGGGAAGGAAGGGGATGTGGGACTAAGGTTAATTGTAAGACTAGAAAGCTGAACTTAAGTTTTGTTAACTGCTTTTTGCCCTTTCCTTGCTAGAACTGATTTTTTTTTTATTATTTTATTTTTAAATTTCTGGCCAAAGGAAATCTGGGGAAGGGATTGAAAGTAACGCACAGTTGACAAGCCAGTGATGCATTTAATCTAGAGGCAGTTTCCAGATAATTGACTGGTGAAGAGAAGCAAAGCACATGGCTTGTATCGGACCATCTTCGTTAATCTTTTTTTTTTTTTTTGTTCTCCAAAACCTCGTGAAGTAATGGAATACTTCAGCCAATATCTAGAATTAATATTAAAAATGAATAAGAACTTTTACCTCCTTCTCCAATCTTGAGACTTAATTTGACTTACACAGTTGAGTGATAGTGTGTTTTGAGCTTGATCCAGGTATTTTACATTAATATATAAAATTAATATACCTGGGTGATATGTGTGAAGATTTGACTAGATGATCTTACTATAAGTAGGCCTCAAATTAAAAGTTTTTACTTCTCTTACGCTAGGTCTGTTCAGTATGTTATTGGCTGGTAGATATCTTAAATAGCTGTAATTATTCAATCCAGAATTAAGAGTCTATGGGAGGCACTCCCGTGTCAATAACACTGGTGTTTGGCTTCAGCAGAGCTGCCGGATGGGTGATATTTCATGGCACAAACATTAATTTCTGCCAGTTGCAGCAGTGAGAGCTGTTGGGTACTTCTGTGAACAGTACCTCTGGTATGATAGCAGATGCGATTGCTGCCCAAGACCTACAGCATGGCAAAAGTGTTAGAGATTAGCTTTAAAAAAAAAAAAAAAAGAAAAAAAAGAAAAAGTTTGTACACTTAGAAACCCAGCTTTCACTTAC
Source organism: Limnodromus scolopaceus (assembly GCA_028565335.1). NCBI lineage: Eukaryota > Metazoa > Chordata > Aves > Charadriiformes > Scolopacidae > Limnodromus > Limnodromus scolopaceus. Next base: position 37,615,121 of record JAOXNO010000002.1, read on the forward strand.
TAACAGCTTTTAAGTTTTGGCAACTTGCAAGTCAGGAAACAGGTAATCTCAAACCACCAGATATCTATTATACACAGGTGTCTTTTGGCTTGTTAACTGCTTTTTTCATAATTTTTATATTTCACGTATTTTTTCTGGTGTGGGTTCTCTGAGGTAGAAATGTGAACTCCTGTTATTGCTTGCCACAGTTGAAAGACTTAGTCCATTTTCATCATATTACCAAATTTAAGAAAGTATCATGCTATTGTGCCATTATTACCCAAAAAGTTGGGAGATCACCTAATTCTGTAGCAGTCAGATTTTTCCGTCTTTTGTGTGTCTTGGAACTCAAATTGTATTTTCACCCACAGGAGAACAGAATGTGATATTCGCATCCAATTGCCTCAGGTCTCAAAAGAACACTGTAAAATTGAAGTAAATGAAAACAAGGAGGTAAGAGACGCATATTTTAATGATATATGCATTGCATCGTTGCATCTCAGCAGGCTACTGAAATGTTGGTTTTATTTTTAGGCAATATTGACTAATTTGAGTACAGTAAATCCTACGCAGCTGAACGGTGGTTGTTTTCAGCAGCCTGTTCCTCTGAAGCACGGCGACGTGTTAACGATTATTGATCGTTCTTTCAGGTAAGTGCCGATGACAAAAGTTTTAATGCCTCAGTCCTAGAAGGTGTTCTGAAGGCACACAGTTCAGTTTTGTGGACGCTCGCTCTTAGTGCTGTTTGAAGATACAGAAGATGGCTGTAGATAGATGGGAAAAACTAAAATGTCCTTTTACCATCTTCAGAAACAAGTTAATCCAGTTTATTTTATATTTCTTTACAGAGTCTTAGAGAATTTCTTCAGAAGGCAGGATTGCTTAAAGATATTTTTTTCCTTATCACTTATATATTGCATTAAGCTAAAGCAATAAAGATAGAATTGTCTAGAGAGATCATTTTGATTTTGCTTCAAGGATAGTCAGTTTTAGGGGAAAACTTAAATTTATTTTCATTTAGTTACAGCCTTTAAAAGAGATACGTGTGTATTGTTGGGAGTGGACAACTATTGCTAGGCCATTTATCTTAATAATGGGAATTTAGTTATCTGGTTGACAAAAAACAATTGTCTTTTTTTAAATATGTCTTCCAGATTTGAATATCCTCACCAATCAACTCCAAGGAAGAGACGTTCTAGGACTCCAAAAGATGAAACGCTGCAGGTAATTTTGTGGCAATTTGTTACAAAACATTAGTCATAGTGGTGATATGGTATTCTGTTTCCTTGTTCTGATTTCTTACTTGGAATATTCAATTTTTCAGCTTTAGACCCCTTTTCTGTTTGAAAATGCAAGTAAACTCCTCTAGATAAATACTTTTTAAAAAAATTAATAATTTAATTTTAGACTTGCAGTTTCTGGTAATAGACACTTAATAATCTGTGATGTTACTAGTACAGGTAAGCTATTAAAAATTAATCCTTAGCTTTTTCAAAGAGAGAATGGGCTGCAGGAAATGCAGAGCATGGGCATTGGATATTTTTGAACTTTAAATGGGGAAGTTTGCCCTAGAGAATAAGTGTTCTTTTTTTCCAAAAATAATGTGCTATTCTGTGTGCTGGTATACTAATGTATTGTTGGAATTTATAAATATCAAACTAAGCCTGTCTTTTAATAATTGATTTTCATTAGTTTCTTTTTTTTTTCGTTCTTGGCAAAACTTTCTCCTTTAAAAGGGGATAGTGTTAGTTTGTGAGTACTGTGGCTATTGAAAGTTTTGGGGTTTTTTATGTTATAGTTCTCTTATTTAAATAAAAATCTTCCACTAGGTGTGCTTATATATATTCTTATGCTACAGCTGCTTTTGGAGCTAGTAATTTCAGTGATAAAACAAGATTTCAACTCATGCGTTCTACGGCCTCAAATGTGTATTGGTTCCTGAACTTTGAAATATTCTAGGTTCCTTTGAGTGCTTTTAGTAAACAATGCATATGCTCTTTATAAATCTAGTGTTTTTCAATGTACAGTAAAATATTTGTTGCTTTGCTGTAATATTGTACAAATTTACAGGTTCTTCATGTTCAGCAGGTGGCAGAAGTGGAATCATTTCACCAGCAACCTTCAGGACCTAAAAGTCCTCGTGCTTCAGGTTGGTACCTGGTTTATGGGGGCTTTGTTTTCTTTTTCCCTCTTAACTGCATTTATTCTTAGCATAAGGGGGAAAAAAAAGGTTGAAAAGAGGAAAAGAAATGTATTTTAAGACTTTCCAATCTGAGTACAATACACCTTGTTGTGTCAGTGTACTACCTTATCATACTCACATGCTGTGATTTACCAAAGCGAAGTCCTGCCGGGAGAAATCAGTTTAATTGCAGCCTGAGAAATGGGCAGTAATAGTCTGGAATTGGTAAAATCCATATATATTGCTTTCAGTGATTTGTGCAAATCCAGTTTATGAAGATTGTGGCTAAGAAGGGAATTCAGTGCACCAGCTTTGTAAGTGCAATACAAATGCCAGTTGAAACTGGTAAGTGAAATAAATCCTTTTGAGCAAATAATGCATTATCTCATGTATTCTTTCTTAAGAAGAAATTGAAACAGGTATAATTTTGGAGATACATAGGAAGGGTTAATTTTGCTGATTGATACAATAGTTTGCAATAGCTGTGTCGTGTAGACCCAGTAAAAATCTTCTAGAGCTACTAAGTCTGGGTAGTTAAAGACCATGGACTGGTTAAATGGCAGGACTTCTCCTTCCCATCCTTCCTGTCTTAAGTAATGCCGCTGTCATGGGAAGGTACAGGGTTTGCTGGAGGTTATTTATATACAGAATTCTATGCTCATGCATTTGTTTAGCGGCAGCCCTGAAAGATATATATGAGCCATTGATTCTTAAGAAAAACAAAAGCATGAAATACCAAGTCTTACCTGAATATGGAATAAATTCCAGACTATAACTTGAACATTTCATTACTAATGCTTCTATTATGAGAGAAATTGTTAGTGTTACCAGAGCTTTATTTGCAGTGCTGTATCCTGGACCCTGCTTGACCGTCTCGGGAGAGGAAAAGAAGGAATATTTATCTGTATTTATGGAACTCCTATTTTAGTTCTGCAATTTTTAGGTAACTCTGCATCTGTATTACTTTTTGTTTTATTTTGTTTTGCTTACTTTGTAGATAATGCTGAGTGTGAAGAAAAACATGCCAATGAAACTAAACAAAGTACAGAGGAAAATATTTCCAAAGCTTTACCCATCAAACTACAAACACCCAAATCTTCATACAGAATACATCAATCTATTAAAAAGGAAAATGAAATGTCTCCCTTTAGTAAACTCTATGAAAAACTGAAACAAGAGATGAAAGTGAAAAAATCTCTGCAAGAGGGGAATGTATCTCAACAAGCTGCAAAAGAAGATGGTAAGAGAGTTCCGCTAGAACCAAGTGCTCAGATTTCATCATGGAATTGTGTTGTTGATCTGCGAAGCCTGATGAAGGAAAAAGAAGTAGGCAGAAGTGAAAATATTGAAGAATGTAAAATAACAATGAGGCCGGAAGCAATCGATTCGGAACTTAACCAGAGCTCAGCTCTAGGAAGTGCAACCAAGAAGAATCTTACTAGAAGTCCTCGAACTGTTTCAAAGGAGGGGTCGAGAGATACCAGTAGAAGCCACTCACAGGATCACAAGGAGATAAGTACAGCAGAAGAATCTAAAGGTACTGAAGTTACACCCAAACCCAGCAAGGAGAATGATGGAAGTGCAGCGCTTTTACTGAATCAGTGCTCTATAGAACGCTTGGGTTATGCAGATAGAATACACAGCTCTGCAATAGCATTAGGTAAACTAGTACAAACAACTAACACGACAAATGTTTCTGAAATTGATAAATATGTTCCGTCTACGCCAACACCCACAAGGAGGAGTCCTCGGTCTCCTTTCATACTGCCTACCAAAGAAATTAGTGGAATGAATCCTTTAAATACAGATACTCCAACAACTCGACGACGCGGGTCATTGAAACGGAAGTCTCTTTCAGAAAATTCAGCTGAACCTCAAAGGGAAGCTTCACTGTGCAGAAACGATAGCCTCAACCAACTGCCTTTGGCAGAAAATAAATGCTTGAAACAAAGACGAAGTAGTAAACAACATACACCAAAAGCTGTAAAAGAAGAAGTGCTGAAAGAAATTTGTGACCAGGCAAACTTTGGTAACTCGAAAGAGGGACGTTCTGAAACTCCTGTCTCTCTTTCCAATTCCAAGAGTCCCAGAGGAATGAACAGGCGAAGCAAAGAATTATCAAACAGAAGTGTCTGTTCGGAGACACTCGCTTCAGAAGAGTTAACATTGGAACTGGCATCTCCTGCTGGTCAGAAATCTGAGTCTGGAAGAAAAAGAGGTGGGCTAAGGACCTCTGGACTGCTGATGGAAAAAGCTTTGGAGACAAGTGCCAGTCAAGAAGATCACGATAAGATGACAGACAGAAAAGACAGTGGAGCTAAAGAAGAGCTGGCCACGAAGGGGGATCATCAGAAACAAGATTTGGAAGATGCCAGTGTTATGAGGCCTCGGAGATTGTCATCAAAGAGAAGGTCTTCTGGAAGTCCCGCTGTTCTGAAAGACAATGAAGTTGTCTCAGAACTGAAGGTTTCTGGCCTGTTGGCTGGAGAAGACTCAGGTAAAGATCTTTAATCCCCTGCCTCATTGGTTTTGTACTTGAGAAATTCTCATAGCATTTTTATGAAAAATTTTCGACTTAGGTAAAACATAGAACTCACTGCTGACGTGTTAATTCTGAAATATTTATCATGTAAATATATTTAACCATGAAAATGCATAATAATATGGAAAAAAGTTTACTCAGTTGAATTTATTTCTCTTTATGGTAATTACCTTCTGATATGTTTCCAACTCTAAAATGCAGTGTTTTCTCTGTGGGTTAAAATGTTGACTTGGATTCTTGGACATACAGAAATATTTTCAATTGTTATTTTTAGGCAAGACAAGAAGAGTATCTCTGAAGAGGAAAAGCGATGATGTGCTGCCTCAGCCTCTAGGAAAAAGAAAGCGAGTGTCGTTTGGTGGTCATCTGAGTCCAGAACTTTTTGATAAAAGTTTGCCTCCCAACTCGCCCCTTAAAAAAGGTGCGATTCCTGCCCAACTGAGCTTGCCGTTTGGAAACTCCCCTCGTGCTGTGCTGAAAAAGGGATTGAAGGACTTTGCCGTCCAGGTAAATGTTAAAGACTAGTGAAGTTGCAAAGACAGTTAACGTGAACAGAATCTGTAACTTCAAGAGACTTCTAAAAATTCATTAAAAATTAGTAGTAAACCTTGTTAGATGTGAAGTGGAAATTATAATTACAAATTAAAATTGTATTTGAAATCAGCAAATTTTAATACACATTTTTTTAACTTCTCCATTCAGCTTACCCTTTATATCTCTTTATACAGATAGGTGTGTTTTTATTCACCTCATGATATTGCTCATTCACATGCAGATGCAGGACTGTATTTGTGTTTAGCAGCAGCATCTACAAGCTCCAATTTACCATAAAATAAAACAGATCAGTAATTTGTTGGCAGAATTATGCAAATGTAGTTTGGCTACGAGCTTGAAAACATTTACTGTTGATTTAAACTAGTTAATTTAAACTAGTTAAAACTGGTGTACTTGATGTGAACAAGACTTTTTGACTAAAGTAGAATTATAAAATCAGTTGATTTCTTCAGTTGGATTTACATGTGTTTTCTGAGAGTTTTTTGAAATTTAAACATTAAACTGGTAACAAGTTTTAAGGCTTTTTCAAATGATCTGATGGTATTTTTATACTATTGCATTTACTGTCAGAGATGGAGATGGGCATTTGTAGTTCAGGTATGTACAGTAACGTTTTATCTTTATTTATTTTTGTTGTTTGTTTTTCTTTTTCCAGGAACTTTCTGAACATTTGCAGAAAGAAAAAATGTCACCAAAAACTTTGCCAGCCCGGAAGTCTCCGACTGCCTCATCCCCTGCCTCTGGGAAGGCAACACCTACATTTACTTCGGGCTCCCCAGCACCGTACAGAAAAGGACGATTCTCTATTTCTCACATCACCACACCGTTACCAATTGCAGAAGAGAAAGATGCTGTTGAGGAAGACATGAATACAAAGGAGAAAAATGGTGCCCGAGTGAAAACACCTAAATCTCCTCGCATTAACCAAGATGTTAAAACCATTTTAACAGCCACACCTGACAAATCAAGGAGAAGTTCACAACTTGCTTTGAAGGTCACACCCATGAAGAGGAGAAGTGAGGCTGTGGCAGTGATCAATGCAAAAAGAAGAAGTGGTGCCTCTAGTGCCAATTTACTAGGTTTGTTTTGGCGCTTAATTTTTAATATTAATTGTAATGCTTTAAAATACAGGAACAAAACTGAAGTAGGGTTATTTTGTTTTGCAGAGGCCACCGAATGATTGGCTTATTTCTGATGGTGGTTGGCCCTGTTGGAAACAACAGGGAATTGCACACTCTTACAGTCTCTTGTATTTATAAATCAAATTACTAAAACATATTTAAACCCCTAATGTTCAGAAGTTGGAAAATGGTAGAATTCAGGTTATTTTTGCAAAGTTAGTTGCAGTAGTGATCCTTCAAGTTCAAGTAGTATTGCACTAATGTGAATTGTACCAGTTACACCAATTTTGGTTTGAAAATGTGCACTTTATAGCCATCTTGTTTCAGTTTGTTTTCTTTGTGCACTTTTTTGATACAGGGTGGACTGCACTTGACAGTGGTATATAGCAGATATAATAATTATAGAATTGGGTGTTAATTTGAATATTTTGAAAGTGAACATTTGAATTTGAATGTCGAACGCTAGTTTGAAAAGCATTGGAAACATTACAGTACGGGAGCTCTGCTTCTTGAAATGTTTATCTTTGAAGAATCTTAAAGATATGGTGTCTTTGGCACCTGTTTTTGTAAATTAAATCCATTTGACTGTTTCAAAATAAAATTTAAAGCTTCCCGCTAATACCACCATTCACCCAGGAATTGGTCTAATCATTATATAATGTGATAAAATCTGAGGCCTTTGCAATACTTCCTGGTTAATACAACTGAATGTTGTGTCAGTCTTTAGCGAAATAAGTGGGGTTTTTTTTCAGTAGCTTTAGTTGGTCCATTTGTTTTAGGAGCTGCAGAGACTTCACAAATATTAATGACATACTGTTTTTCACCGCCTCTCTGTAATGTCATTGCATCAGTTTCTTCTGTAATGTGAAAAATACACCACAGTTTTTGGATATATACTTGTATCCAAAATAAAACTTTTTGTGTTTCCAATGCTTTTTCAGGTAATTTCCTGCATGTTTGGCATTTTCCTATGTGTCCTGAACACCCTAGCAAAGTTCTTTTTATTTACTGACTTTCCCTAACTTACACAGCAATTCTGACAAGAGAATAATAATACCCTTTTCTTCAGGAACATTCCCCTTTTATGTCTACTTAAAATAATAATTTCTTTTATCGATCCCTATCTTCTTACAGCGTATTTCTGAAGTAAATGAGGTAGATATCCTACCAACTTACAGCTTCCTATATTACACAGCTGTAACTAATTCCCTGGTTTCTGTACTGTGTACAGAATGATGCTGTGGTAAAGGTAACCTTGCTTTGGGAATTTTCAGAGTATGTTATAAGGAGAAGGTGATCTAAGAAAAATTATGGAAAGTCTGTGTAGGTCTAAATACTGTAAGCAGTATAAATAATTTCCTGACTATGAAATTCCTTGGGAAGGTGGTGAAAGAAAAGCTGGATATGTTTCACTTAAAAACCATTTCTCTGATGTTAAATCTCACGTCCCACCAGGGGAAAGTTCAGGTGTAATAATGAACAAGACTGAAAGGCTCATGGCGAGTTTCTGCTGGGAAAAGTTACTTCCTTACAAAGAGACTAAGGACAGAATTGGGTGAGGATCCAGTTCTAGGATCTAACATCTGTTTGATACTGTATGTAGCTTCTTGTTGCTGTTTTGCTGTGAAAAGCCATACTGGGTTCTTGGGCACTTGCTGAACTCCAGCTGAAATTGGGTCTTCCTATTAAAAGCGTTTCACAGAGCACATTAGTGTAGGTGTTGTCAGATGATGTAACAACCACTTTCCTGTGGGTGACTGCAGCAAATCCACTGGAATCATCAAGAAATAATTACGAATTTCCATTTGTACAGCTGAGAATTAAAGTTGTTATTTCTCTTTTACTTTCTAGTTGCAAAATCTTGGGCAGAAGTGGTAAAATTAGGTGTTGCAAGACCACAGTCAAAGACTGTTAAAAAACATGTCCAAAAAGGAAGATCCCTAAAGAAGATACCCAAATCACCAAAGGTATTCTTTTTCATGTTTCTTTTTCTTTGTTTCTGCATAACCACAAACCAGCTTGTAGGCAGTTTTCTATAGTATGATGTTAAATGGGTGTTGATGTCTTTGTCACATTGTGTATGAAATGTAGATTTTACCTAAAAACGAATCTTTGTTTTCCCTTCTTCTGTCCCCTCTGCAGACTCCAGAAAGAAAAATAAAAGGTCATGTTAGTACAGGTCATGCAGAGTCACCTGCCACAATAGTTGTGGGTAGAGCTTACTCCACCACAGTCAGAACAGCAGGACAGGTCCCTAAAGTGGTAAAAAATCCTATTTTGAAGCTAAACATGAACATGGATGAAAGCTTCACAGGTAAGGGTTTTTTTTAAAGTCTGTTGCTCACTCTGCCAACTATGTAGTTCTTTTGTCAAAACATAGACTCATTTCTCTGAATATAATTTATAGGAATGACTGAAATGTTTCAAACTCCAGAAAATAAGAGTGGAAAATCATTGCCTTTGGCCGCTGTTCAGAAGACTGATTTTACACCAACCTGTTCTGCAGCAGAAATTTCTGAACTGCATACTCCTGAAGAATCTGGTATGTTTGTTATTTGAAAAGAAAGGGGATATTTTGGTGTATTTAAGGATAATGGGGTGTCTGCTACTTGAGACAGTGAGTAGTCTCGGCCTGGGCAGACTCGACGGGTTGAGGTGAAGCATCTGGCAACCCATAAAAGGAACCACTGATTTTTATCATGTATTAAAAGACATTTTTGTAGTTCCGGTTAACTTTTCAGTAGGTGTTATTCTGTTTGGTATGAAACTTCAAGATGTTGAAGTATTGTTTCAGGCAAGTCTTGTGCCTGCATTGTACTTTCTTAATCAGTTGTCTGTGGATAGATCTAAATGCAGTGACAGAGTTTCATGGTGAGGAGAGTTACTGTGTAATCTTGCAGAAAAAGTCCTTTTAAAAATTTTTTTAGAAAGTGTCAGGTTAGAAAGATTTGTATTAGGATGGTGCTTTGTTGTGCATCTTTTGCTAATAACCTTGCGTCCCAGTCATTGTGTCCCTGTATAGCTCAGAATTCTTGAAAATAAAGCTCTGTTTTCTTGAGAATTTAGCAAAACTGAACATCTACTGAAACACCAAGAAAAATCATAACTAAATCCTCCAATATTTAAAATAATAATAGTTGAAATGTGTTTCGGGTTATTTCAGATGTTGTGGAAGATAGGCTTAGGTATAACAAACCTCGATATAGCTTCAGAAGGGTTTTCTTTGAGAAGAACAACTAGCTTAGTGATCTTCATTCACTTGAAGAGGTCCATTACCAGCTTTTATTTATCCTTATTTAGTGCTTTCTTCAAACTGGTGGGTAAGCAAACTGGGCAAATAATTGGGTGATGAGAGTTACCCATTTGCTGGGTTTACATCAGGCTGGTGGTAGGGTCCCCCAGGGCTCAGTTTTAGGGCCAGAGCTCTTTAATGTTTTTATACATGATCTGGAGGCGGGAATCAAATGTGCATTAAATTAATTTTGCTGATGATACTAAACTAGGAGGAGCAGTGGATTCCCTTGAAGGTAGAGTGACCTTATGGTGAGATCTTGATAGATGAGAGAGCTGAGCAATCGCCTAATGTATGAAATTTAACAAGAGCAAGTGCCAGATTCTCCACCTGGGATGGGATAATCCTGGTTATACAGTCCAATTAGGGGAGGAGAGGCTGGAGAGCAGCCCCACAGGAATAGATCTGGGGATTCGGGTTGATGTGAAGTTCAATGTGAGTTAGCAGTGTACCCTGGCAGCCAAAAGGGCCACCTGTGTTCTGGGCTGCAACAGGTGCAGCATCGCTAGCCAGTCAATGGAGGTGACTGTCCCACTCTGCACTTTATGGGAAAATTTCTGATTTATGTCTGGTATTGCTTTAAAACACAAAGGAAATTGCAATAAAAAAACCTTGCACCACTAGAAATTTTAGGGCCAACAGAAAGCATTACTTTTATATCAGATTAAATAAGAAAAAAATAATCAAATTTTATTATAAACTTTTTTTTAAGTGTATACTGTGCCTTGTCGAAGGTAAGTATCAAATCAATTGTTGATGCACGCTTCTGGATTTTGGTTTGTAGAAGGCTCTAGCTGTTGGAATCCATTTTACTTAGTTATATAGCAATTAGAATACCTGGATTTTCTGCTTAATTTTTTTTCCAAATTACTTAAATCTACTACTTATTTCAGGAGAGATGATGGTGTCGCCGTTAAACAGTTCAGATGCTTCAGAACAGAAACAAGATAGTCCAGGCATTTGTCACTTACTGAGAGACAAGGAATCTCTAAATTCTACGTTTGATGCAGTATCCACAAGAACTCCTGAAAAAAGAAAAGCTGTGCTGGAAAAAAATACTAGTGTGGGTTGTTTGTCAATAATTCCAGAAAAACAAGCCTGTCAGGTGAAATCAGGAAGTAAAAGGAGAACTCCGAAGCAAAAGTTGGAGCTGGTTGAAGTCATGTCAGGTGTCAAGCAGCTTTTCAGGACCCCAGAGCAAAGCCCAGAGCCTGTAGAGGTTTTGTCGGGCATTAAGCAGCTCGTGAAGACCCCGAAGCAGAAGTCGGAGCCTGTAGAGGCCTTGTCAGGCATCAAGCAGCTCGTGAAGACCCCGAAGCAGAAGTCGGAGCCTGTAGAGGCCTTGTCAGGCATCAAGCAGCTCATGAGGACCCCAAAGCGGAAGGTGGAGCCTGTAGAGGCCTTGTCAGGCATCAGGCAGCTCATGAAGACCCCAAAGCAGAAGGTGGAGCCTGTAGAGGCCTTGTCAGGCATCAAGCAGCTCATGAGGACCCCAAAGCAGAAGGTGGAGCCTGTAG
>JAOXNO010000002.1:37626408-37654577 GCA_028565335.1 Limnodromus scolopaceus
GAAGGTGGAGCCTGTAGAGGCCTTGTCAGGCATCAAGCAGCTCATGAGGACCCCAAAGCAGAAGGTGGAGCCTGTAGAGGCCTTGTCAGGCATCAAGCAGCTCATGAGGACTCCGGAACAGAAGCCAGAGCCAGTCGAGGTCCTGTCAGGCATCAAGCAGCTCTTGAAGACCCCACAACAAGAGTCGGAACCCATTACAGGTGAAGTAGCTGTTAAAAGATTGCTGAAGACTCCGGTACAAAAAAGGGGAGCAGTGAAAGATGTGGCAGGTGATACTGTAATCAAGCAAACTCCAAAGGTGAAATATCAACCAGTAGAAGACATGGTTGGGGTCAGCCGTATTTTCAAGACACCAAAGGAAAAAGTTGAACCCGTAGAAAATATGTTTGGTTTTAGTAGATTAGTGAAGACTCCGAAGGAGAAGTATCAACCAGTTGATGATTTTGTGGGTCTGCAAAGGCTTATGGCAGAACCCAGGCAGAAATGTTCTGATTCTGAAGTGGACTACGTTGGAGTTACAGAAATGTTTGATATACCAGAGGAAATTAAGGTAAAACACTTTCTTTAGCTTTTGGAAGGAATGTATTTAGACCTCGAAGCCTGTGGTTGAAATGAATTCTTAGGCTTCTGTAGTATGACATCTTGGATGTTATGAAACTTCAATTATGTCACATCCACAGCCTCATGAGATACCTTTTAGAAAAACCCCTCATCTTGATTTGAAAGCTGTAAAGATGAGAGGTCTTTTCCCTTGGTAGGTCTGTCCATGTGAATGCCCCCTGCTAGAAGATACTACAGATTTGCATCTGAGCACTCTTTTTTGTTTCTGGTCACTTGTGCCTGTGATGTTTAATGCACCCTTTAAATTGTTCACACACTATAGTCAGATTCTTTCTCAGCCTCCCTTTTCATAAGCAAGTTAATATGTATTTTCTTTGAAGGAACCTGTCTTAGTAGTTACTGAGGTGGCTCTGGGTGACCATTCTGATCTTACAATTCATGGCTTCATCACTCTTGCCATTTGTGAATTTTATTAGTATTGATTTTTAATATTTATTCCCAGATCCATAGGTAAAATGCCGAGTATCACTGGTCTTAGTGCTCATCAGTGTAGAACTATCATAAAACAGTACAAAATACTCAAATGATTTGTCTTTAATACCCCAAATTCCTTTTGAGCATTCATTAGGACACTTACCAGCCAATTTAGTTAATACTTAACTCTATGCAGGGCTTGTTATCTTTCACTTTAGAGATTGCTACAGTCAGATGGCAAGGATTAAGGTCGCTTTATTTGGGTGCTAATATAATGACTGTAGTTACAAAACTAAGTTGATTTCATTTTTAGAAAAAAGTATTTTAAAGACTTTCTGCACCTATTACTCTATAATAATTTTGTGTTGGTTGGCTCTGTTATTTTTTGTCCTGTCAGACGTGCATTTATTGATTATTGTTTATTCCCTTAGGCCAGATCAGGAAATGTTATGGATTCTGAACGAGAAGATACTGCACCTCCTTGTACTAATTCCAGTCAGAAATTTGGTAAGTACAAATACTTTTGCTTTAATTAGAGGAATAATGAATATACAAGGTAATATATGTCATTATGAAGTTTTAACATATGTTTTAAAATTCAAAAATACACTGTGCAAAGCAGGCATAGCTCATGGTATTTGTGCAGTTGTCCGTAGTGAACACCAGGCACTGGAATTCTGTTGTTGCGGAAGTAACAGTGTAGCAGTGTATTGGTAAGGTAATGTTGACATCTCCAAAAAATCAGGTAAAAAACCTGATGTTAAAGTCTCCACTTAAAAACAGCTTTCTTTGCAAAGACTCAACAACGGAGCTTAAACCTGTGAATGTAGGAGTTAGCTAAAATCATAATTTATTTATTTATTAATTTTTAAGTTAAGAATATGAAGTGTGATTTGTTTGAGCAAGGTGATTCTGTTAGGAAAATCAAAAGTTGCAGATACTTTGATCAGCCATAGTAATATGTAACTTCTGTCTGTTTGTGCTCTCTTCTATGTAAAAACTTTGAATGGGGAAAAAAAACTGGTTTAGAAGACAAAGGAAATATTTCACAAGGTGAAGATTCTCAACAGAAGGAATCAACTAGTGAAGACCAGAGGTCAACAAGGGGCCAAGCACGGAAGTCAGTACATCCTGCTTCAGCAAAGCAGTGTGAAAAGGATTTGAATTTAAAAGCCATGCAGAGTGTGGAAAAAAAGAGCACCCAAGAGGAGATGAGAGAGATCAATACTTCACCTTCAGTAGCTAAAAATGAAGGAAGAGGAAGGAGAACAAACCGTTGCATACAAGAAGAAATCATTTCAAAGCACCCTGGTGAAGAGAAAGTTGAAACTGTTTCACTTGTGGAACCGTGTGGAGCTCCTCAAAGAACAAGAAGAGGTAAAAGGAAAGAACCAAAGGAGTTAGAACATCCGAGTGAGAATCTTGAGTCTTGTGGCAAGGATGCTTCAGTGCTACGAAAAGAACTTGCAAATATGAAAGAGACTTTGCAGGAGTGTGGCATCACCAACGTATTAGAAACTGAAGGTGATCCAGCCGTGAAGACAGTGAGTGTATCCACTAGTGTTCAAAATGAAAATTATCAGCTGCAAACGGGCATAAAAATACCTGAAAACAAATATGATGATGGTGGTGTAGAAAACAGTGAAGAGCTGCTTCTGTCACCTGGGAAGAGGTCTAGAGGAGGAAAAAAAGTAGAAAACACAGAACCACCAATTCCACCTAAAAGAGGAAGAAGAGCTAAAAATGATCAACTTAAACAAGGTCCTTCAGAGGACCTTCACAGGACAACAAGGAGGCTTCGCAGAGACCCTCTGGTGATAAAGAGAGATGAACCAACTTCTGACAAAGCTACTGAGACTGCCACAGCAGAAGGGGCTGAAAATGGAACTAAACTTGAAATAAATGTAACGGAGAAAAGAGTTAAGTCTTTAAGAACGGCTAGAAAGCACTCAACTGAAGTGAAAGCAGACGTTTGCGGGATGGCAAATGAAAAGAAAACCAAAAACATTCAGAAAACTGAGGAAACTTCAGCTGAAACACAATCCCACATCACAGATGAGATTCAGGTATCTCAGGGAGATGAAACAGAAAACGTTCAGGAAAATCCCACAGAGGCATCTCAAAGATTAAAGGCAGAGTCACCTTCTGGAGAGACAAACAAAATGCCAGTTACTGCTCTGAGCATAAAAGTAAACAGACGTGCAGTACGAGAAACAAACAGAACTAGAAACAGGAGAGGCAAAAATGGCTCTTGGGAGAAAAAGGCTGATGAATTTGCCGAAGATGTGAACAGCGTAGAACTAATCGCTCCCAAATTGAAGTCAGAAACAGAAAGGGATGAATCTTCTCTCAAAGATTCTTTGAGCTCTGCTTGTGTCAAGGGTACACACCAAGACACGAAGGACCAGAAGGACCTAGCTGGCACATCAGTACCTGCTGCAAACGGTGACACTCGTGCTCGTGGCCGTCCAAAGCAGACGAGAAACCAACAGGGAATGCTTAAACCAAACCAGACTGAAATCCTGCAAGAGAATCAAGCCCCAACAAATGGAACTGCATTTAGAAGAGATAGAGGTAGAAAAGTTACTTTTGAACTCAAAGAGGCCAGTTCCAAAGCGGTTGGAAGGAAAAGGAGTTTAACTGGAGATGACAAAGGAATAACTTACAAAGATGGTCCACATGAGACTTCAGAAAATCCTGCTTTACAAGTAAGGAGGAGCAGAAGAAAGCAAGTTGATTCTGTGCCACAGCCACAAACAGCTTGTTCTGCCTTAGTGGAAAACCAAACATTAGTTGCAGATCATAGTAAAGATGACGCTTTTGTAGAGGAGCAAGATTCAGCTTTGGAAGCTACTCCCTCATCAGCAGAAGACAATCCACCGAGACGAGGGAGAAGGCGGGAGGTTGCTGCAGCATCACAAACATCTAGATCTCTTTCTGTCAGAAGAAGACGCGGGTTGCTGGAAGGTGAGGATCAAAAGACAGCTGGGAGAGAAGATCAAACCCCAGCTTCAGGAAATAAAACTTTGCAGGCAAAAGCAAATGCATCAGGGAGGGACAAAAGGAAGAAGATTGATCTAGCAGCAGAGGCAAAAAGTTCATCTTCTCTCTCGAGAAAATGTGACTCCTCAGAAACTAATAATAAAGAGGAAAGTGCTAATGAAGAACAAAATACGCCTTTGGAAACTGTGTCCTGTGCAAACAAGAAGCCGTTAGGAAGGGGCAGAAGGAAAGAAACTGCTCTGGCATCACACGCAACTAACTGTGTTTCTCTTAGAGGAAGACACGGTTTGGCAGCAGATAGTGGTAGAGAAGAGGCCCCTAAAGAAGTTCAAAATGTTCCATTAGAAACTTTTGATTTATCTGTAAAAGAAAACCAACAGAGAAGAGGCAGAAGGAAAGAAACTGATGTCGTGTTAGAAGCCACGAGTTCTATTCGGGGAAAATGGGGCTTGTCAAAAGAAAGTAGTGGAAGGAATAATAACGGGGAAGCAAAAAAGCTAATTCTGGAAAATTCTACTTCCCAAGAAAAAAAGGATCTTTCAGAAGGGAACTTGATGCAGACAATTACTTCACTGGCTCTTGGTTCCACCTCGCTTCAAGGTTTGCCAGAAGATGGTAAGAACAAACCTCCTGAAGAACAGCAGAGTGAAGTTTTGAATGTAGCTCCATCTGCAAAAGAAAATCCATCAAGAGTGGGCAGAAAGAAAACAGTTTCTTCCAAATCTGAAGAAACTGGTTCCACTTCTCTCAGGGAAAATCCCAAAGACCGAGGTCAAAAGAGGATTCTTAAAGAAGGTGAAGGTACATCTCTAGAAAATAATTCACCCCAGGAAAAAACAAGGCAATTGAGGAATAAAAAGAAAAAGGTAGAATTCTCATCAGAGGCAGCTACTTTGACTTCTAGCCGTAAAAACAGCGTCTTGTCAGGAAATGATGATGCTTCAGAAACTCAAAACGGGTGTTTGACTACCACTGGTTCTGAAAATAATAATCGGTCTGGAAAAGGAAAAGAGGTTAACCCTGTGCAACAGGCAACTTCTACCTCTCGCAGAAGAAAATGTCAGTTGCCAGCAGATGATGTAGCATCCAAAAAATTAAAATCAGGTGAGGCAAGAATTTGCTTTCTATTTTCTAAGTATAGCTCAGTTATCTATAGATATAACAATAATGTGTACAAAGTTCTAGTGTTACCGTGGGCTGCCATGCTCTAATATAAAGAGCTCTTCAGTATAGCAAGAAGACTTACGTAAATAGGTTTTATGTTGTCTTATATAAATAAGATGTTTTTCCTATGTAGAAGGGATTGGGTTTCTGGGATACAAAATATATTCTTCCTCTGTTGGGATATTCAGATATCTTTCTGCTCTTCTAGAATGCATTCTCACTCAATGCATAAAAACAAATTGTAGTTTAGAGTAAATAGAGCAACTAACTCAGGTGCAGAAGGCGGTGGTAATGACAAAACACGATAATCCCATGTTTGTAGCACTCATTGTTCATCTTGCTTTCTCCTAAATGCGATCTAAGCTCCTGCTTTTATGTCTCTAGGTTTTGGAGGATTTTACCAGTCATCAACTGTTTTTTGAAGTTGATGCTAAAGGGCTTGAAGTTGTATTTGAGCTAAAAAGACAACAAAAGTTCCTTGCGTCCCCCATTTCCTCCTTTCCTGTTCTGCTTTCCCCAAACCAATAGAAGTCTTGCTGCAGACATCAGGAATATTCCCTGGAATTTTCAGCTTGATGTGATACAACTTAAAAACTACCACAACACAATTAGAAAATATTATCAAATAAATACACAAATGGAGATAACAGTGACTCTTTAGAGGTACATATTGAGGGATTTCCTGCCAAATGGTGTTTAAAACTTTTATTGTGGTTTGTCCATGCCCTTTGGTCCATTTCTCTTTGGCTCTTTCCCTTTTTTATCACATATGCTTATCCTGGTACAACACATACATCTGTTTTGCCATGTATCTTCTCTTCATTTATTGAATTTGCTTTTGTTTCCCTTTACACGTTTACTATTTCCCGTTTCCTGAAAGGGAGTCTATTGACTTACCAAGTGCTTGATTCCTTCTGATGCTGTACTACCTGCCTGGATGGCTTCTCTTTGAGGAGGTCACCTCACCCCACATGGAATTTAGTGGCAGTATCTATGTCTAATGCTTGGGTTGACGCTTCTCTCTTGGAGCAGCTTAACTTTCTGTGCTATGCAGATACTTATGGGTAACAGCCTGGCTTTCCAGCTTTATCTGGACCATAAAACTGTTGCTATATTTACCTTTTGGCAGGATATTTCTTCGATGTTGACCATGTTTTAGTTTTACAGAGCAGTAGAAAGAATTTTAGCTAAACTGGTAGCTAATTGGGTTTGGTGCTCTCATTAATGTTAACCTACTTTCAGAAATAGCTGTAAGTCCTCGGGGATCTCTTTTAAAGGATATTGGATATGCATAAGGATGGGGTTTGTAACTGGTTTGTTGAATTCATAGATGTAATCTTTGGAATGTAGTCAGAAGGGACATTGCCTTTAAAAACAATGTAACAGAGGATTGGATTTTGTATAAAGTGTTTGATTTATGATCCAAATTTACAGTTAATTTTTGTGTGTGTTTGTGTACAAATAGAGAATGATGAAAATAGATCGCTACAAAGAGGAAGAAGAAACAGAACTAAAGAACTCCGTGAAGAGGCTGTGAGTGCTGCTCGGGCTGCTGAAGGGACAGACAGGAGGACGAGATCGACCACGAGAGCAAGCGCAAGAACAAGAAAATAGTCCTAACAGTCACAGAACCTGTTTTTAAATCAATTCAGTAACTTAAATTGCAGGGTTTAAAATGTGAATTGATTTGCACTCAGATTGTGTAAAGCAATCACTGCAAAATACAGCAGCAGGTAGCAAAATATGCTTGTTCATGTGTTTACAGATACAGCATAGGTATTTGTTTTAATAGATTAGTCAATGTGCAGTGGGCTCTAAACCACAGGGTGCTTGTGCAAAACTGCAAACATAAAAATAAATCTTTTTGTAACAGTTTTTATCCCTCTTTCTCTGTTAATCAGTGCAGCAGTCAGGAAGCCATATTGCTTTACTGCCACTTTAATTGTAAGCTATTTTCTGCTTAAATTTTCATATGCTTAAGTCTTTTTTTTTTATTGCAGTTCTGTAAATATTCTTTAAAAACCTATAGATGTATTAGCAGAAATATGCTGAGATTTTGATAATTTTTAAAAAAAAATCAACTTAAGTTTGTTGTACTTAAAAGTGCAGATTTGTAAGTCATTAAAATTGTTAACAGTTTGGGACTTCGTGTGTTTTCTGTTCTTAAGAACAGCTAAGGATGTGTAATTCCTGTCCTCTGACAAGCATTATTTCAAGGATTTATTCTTTCTAGCCACAAGGCACTGTTTTGAGAGTGTACCCTGGATCTTCTGCAGCTTCCTCTTACTGTCTTAAATGCAGAAAGGGAGAAAATTCACCTTGGGCATCTAATTATTGTGTGGTATTAAGACCAGAATTCAAAGCCTACTTTTTGATGCCATTTATGAGGAGTTACAGGTGTTTCTGCAGAAGGACAGTTGGGTGGTGCTGAGGAACGTGGCTTTGTGTTGGTTTTTGCTGGTGTTGGGTTGATGGTTGGATCTGAAAGGTCCCTTCAACCTGGCCAGTTCCGTGTTGTTTGGATTTTCTTGTCAGCGATTCTTTTTGGGAATGATAATGAATGGCCTTTTCTTCAGGTGAGTTTTCTTTGTGGCATCTCTTCTCATTCTTCAAAAGCCAAAACAGTCAGATTGAGTAAGAAATGTTGGATGCTGTCTGGGCATTCAGAGCTCAGATTCGATACAGTATGAAGAATTTTTTTAAAGTTAATTGTTTGGATTTTTTTAATATGTGGAATGTGTTCATAGTTCATAGTCTTAAATGCTTTGGGCACGTTATCCAATTATAAAGTGCTTTATTTTTTTTCTAGATTTCAATTCTAGTGTGTAGATTTTAGTATAAGACGTAGATAAGTAATATTTTGAAATTAGCTCTGTTGCTTCCCCCCTGTTTGCTCCACTGTAGTTATGTGCTTTCCACTGATAAGAACCAGTGGATGGTCTGTTCCTCTGGAAATAGGAGCAACCCCCAGGCCTTGTATGTGATTAGAGCCAGCACATGGTGCTGGTTATAGCTATAGGATTGAGGACTCCTTCTCCAGCTGTGATTTAAGCCTTCCAGATGTGAGGAACATCTTTACCCGGAATATTTAATTGATTTATGGCATAGGATTTGCAGTATTCCCAACTTTCAGGTCGCGTAGCTTCATGCATCTTGTCACAGCAGCTGAAGCAGTAGTTCTGCACCGTAATTTCCCAAGAATTTTTGGGAATTGTGCCTGTTCTATTACATCTATATTTATATTAACTCCCATCAGGCTGAGGAACTTCTCCAGTTTCCTCTCGCCCTACAAAAGGGTGGTCTCTTTCCCTTTGCGCTTGGTTGATGGCTGTAACTCTACCCAATTGCAAAACAGACTCCAAAACTCCACCTTTCATCAACCTAATGCTCTATCACCCCCGTCTGGCTGCTTCCTAGAAGTATCCCGCATTGTTTTCCGAGACGTGATAAATTACAACATCCAGAGAAAATGAAATACTAAACATTGGGGGAGCGTTGCTGTATGTGCCGTTGTGTCAATCTGTGTATTTTATGTTGCAGAGGATATTTCTGTCTGGAGAACTCTCCTTCTCCTTGACATCCAACTCCTCATGAAATCGTTTATGCACTTGTGGAATCCTGTTCGCTCTTTGATCCGTCTGAAGGAAGATTTTGGCTCAAAGCTTGGCCATTCTGTTTCAAACTTGGCCATTCTGTTCCACGGCTGCTCAGCTCCCACCTTTACATCTCACCCAACTGTGAGTTTTTCCTACTGCCCGTCCTGATTGCATCAATACAGCGAGTTCTCCTTATTTTGGCTCGGTAGCCGTTGCTGTGACGCGGATAGGAAGAGGAAATTCAGTAATGCTTGAACCTTTTGAGGCTTTTGATGGAAATACCCTTCTTCCAGGTGAGCCCCGCTGGTTTTTGAGTTCACATCTGTAGATTTTTTCTTTTTTCCTACTTCTATGATAGAATCAGGTGTGTATAAGGGGCTGTACCTCCTTTCTCTCTCTAAATTTTCTTTAATATCATTCAAGGCAGTAATTTCTGGCCTGAGGAGAAATCAAAGTCTTAAGGCAGAGGCCAGGACTTCTCCCAGAACAGCAGAAAACGGTGCGGAAGGTGATTACTCTGAAAAAACACTCCATTTTTAATTGTAGCTGTTTCTTACAGTTATGATGGGTCACGCCATCTTCTCTCATTAGATAATGAGCATTGAGTGGTGAAGCATCCTCTGCAGCTTATCAGGCTTATTAGTTTGGGCTCCAATTCACAAGAAAGTAACTGCTCTGTGTTTGTTTTCTGTTGAGCAGCTAATGCCCACTCGAAATAAATGGGCTTTAAATACCTACATTATAACTAAAAAATTGTCCATCACTTAACAGCTGGCTGTGTCTGCCGAGACAGGGGAGAAGACGATGTCTCTCTTAACAAAATAGCTCCTAATGGCCTATTTAGACAGTACAAGAATTTCCATCCGAAAGATGATTTGATGGTTTTGTACTTTTATGCTTAAAAACCAACCTAGTCCCAATGACACTAACAGGAAGAGTGCCAGGCTCTCTTCAAACTTCTCTTCAGAAGTCCTTGGAGGACTGCTTTGAGTCGATGTGTACATGACCTTAGGGGAAAAAATAGTTAAATAAGGATTTACATTCCCATGACAGGATTCCCTTCAACACGAGCAATACACACCATTAAATACAAGTTTAGATTTTAGCTGTGGATTAGATTCCAAGGTATGAGCTGTTTAAATCTCTCAGCTCTTTTCTAGCTGAATGAAATGCAACGGAATGAAATTCACTTTCTAGAGCTGAGTTACAGTACGACTAATAGTAACTGTTGTTTTCTGTTACTTAGTTTACCTGTTTCTAACCATGCTAACTGTGTAATTAATACTTTATACATTTAATATCTACGTATTCCAGTCCTAACTGAATGGTGATCCATGGACCAAGACCGCTTCACCCATCTGGCTGCTCCACGAGGTAACACCCCAGTGGTTCACGAATTTGCATGGGACAGTTTGGGAGCTGGTACCAGAAAATGTCAGTTTTGGAGAACCATCTCACAATGGCAAATATGAACTGTAGCATCGTAGTAATTCAGGTGGACAGGGGAGGAAATGCTGCCTTCATCTCCCGAACTTCACAGTCAGTTTGTAACAAGGGAAAATACGAATCCTGGAATTATTTTCTGTAAGAAAGCACACAAAAATTACCTTACAATTTGTTCTCAAGTATAGGTAAGAGTCTCAAATGAAGTTAAACTTCCCTCAAACGTGTTACTGACAAATACGGATGTGTGACTGGTTGTCATCTCATACCACGTGTCATTTGTTATCTCTTGAGTTTACACCTGTTCTCAGGTCCTTTCAGGAAACTGTATATCTGTGCATTATAAATGCTAGTAACAGCCAGATATTTATACCTATTCAGGAAACTTAATTCCTAGTTTAAAAAAAACCCAAACCTCTAGAGCTGCAAAACAGCTGATGAGATAATTCCCAAACTGTCATTCTTCGGTTTCACTCTTTTTATTTTAAATTTGGTTCCGGTAGGGTTTTTGCTTTTCTTGATCATCCTGACAAAAGATGAAATCAGCTGGGCAGATGCAGAAATCAGCTAAAGTATTTTTTCTTTGCTAATGAAACTCCTTGGGAATCAGAAAATGAACCCCAAATAGGTGGTGAAGGCTTTAAAGGATGCAAATCACAATTGTTTTTACTCTGCCACAATGTCTGCTAAAAAACAAGCTGTATTTCTAAGTCTTATGGTAAGTAAATGTTCCTGGGAAAAACACAGGGCTCTGTGCAAAACTTCTCGACGTAAAATTGAAATATAGTAAAAGTTAAAGTGCATTAAAAGAGTTCAAAGATGCTATAAAGATCATACTTGATATAAATTGTAAAATGTTCTGTGAGGAGATATTTATAACTATCAACTACCTCAATTTATTTACCTTTGGGAGTGCATTTACAGTGTCATTTTCTGTCCTGGCGTATGAGCTCTAAGTGATTGCAGCGAAGATACAACTCATTCTTTAGTGCACCGCAGGAAGAATGCAGTTTGTATTTCATGTAAAGAGACACTTGTACAATTTTTACACTACTTGTACTAATGTAATGTAAATGTAAAATGTACAAATGTACAATTTGTACATTTACTTGTACAAATTTTATATTCTCCATTAAAGATGGAGAAACAGGTGACCTCTAGTGTTGGAAGAGTTTTTGCAGTTCTTAACATCAGGGGGGATCACAGTGTCAGGCAGAGGTTGCCATAACGTGTTTGTCCACACTAAAGCTTTTCTGTCCTGGATAGTGTGTTGCTTATTCACCTGGATAGGATATTTTGATCATGAGTTTTGAAAGAATGGAATGAGTTTTCTATATATGCCTCACTGCTTTTAGTGCCTTGGTCCTAGAAAGCTTTTGTTTGATGATGGCTAAAAAAAAAAGCAATTGACTTTTCTTATTTTTTTGTAACGACATAGAGTTTCAGGGATGCATAAAAATGTGCTTAGAGTTGTCCATGGCTATGTTTGCACTTACATGTTTCTATGTAAATATATCTATATATTTTTATATTTACGAATCTATTTAAAAGATGATTATACATGGTAAAAGACAGTAGAGAATTAATAACAAGGAGCTGTGGTGAATATCCATGGTCAAATAACACTTGAGAAAACCAACCCAAACCCATAATTGGCAGCCTTTCCATCAGAAGGTTTGCTTTAGACCAAAGAGAGGCAGGGAGAGAAGGACAGTGTAAGAAACCAAGTGGTGCCAAATAATGCACAAGACGGGGTTTTTTTCAGTTTGATTTATCTGAATATTACATTACGAAACACTAAACCAAATGTACTTTTTCTGTCCAAAAGAAAATAATATTCCAGAAACACCAGCAAGTATGTTAATATAAGATCAACAATTTTTTTCAGGAATGGTATAAAATATACTCTTTAAAACGCTGTTACTTTGTATTACTTTAAAATAAAATGTAATGTGGATATAGTAAGATAGTGAATATGCAGACAGAATATTTCTTGTTTGTTTTTGTGTTTAAGAGCATGCTCACACCTTACAAAATGTGGTCACAGAACTGTTACCTTCTAAAGCTGGGCTTTTAGTCAACTCAGTATTCAGACTTAGTAAGTGATCTTGAACCAGTAGTGAAGAAGAAATAAATATTTTAAACCTTCTTTTCAATACAGAGAGCTGACTGTTGAAGATATTTAGCATCATAGAATTGTTTAGGTTGGAAAAGAGCTTTAAGATCCTCAAGTCCAACTGGAAACCTAATGCTGCCAAGTCCACCTCTAAACCACGTCCCTCGGTGCCAGATCTACACATCTTTTAAATACCTCCAGGGTATTTATTGTTTAAGCAGGAGACGTTAGCCTATTTTTCTAGGAGTGTTGGTATGAGCAGCCTTTTGATGGCATTTCCACTCCTGTGCTGTCGATTGTCACCATCCTACATTAGTTCACTGTGAAAATCTAGGTATATACTCCAAATTTTATCACCAGGCTTGTTAAAAATATATGGACTTTCTACTTCCATTACATAAATAAGGTTGAAAAAGCAACTTGATTGTCATGGAAGGTTTAAAAACCTTCCAAAAATTCCTGACAACAAAGCTGGATTTTAATATTTCAAACCTGCTTTATAATCAATGCCACAGTTCTGTCTGTTCCTGACATTCTCTTTCAGATCCAGTATCCTTTCCCAATGCTGTAACTTCTTGGCTTGAAAGAGTTTCTTGACAGGGAGATCAGCTGCTTAATTACGTGAGGTGCGGAAAGAAAACTTGTATTGGTTTGAATTTTCCACCTTTTAATTTGTATCCTTCCATGGCATTCCTCTCCTGACTCGACACCGAGGTGCGACGCTATTTGGAGAGAGGCGTGTGATTGTAGTTGTTAACCTTGATGCCGAGTCGTAAACACTCTCAGGTTTGATAATTTCCCAAAGGCTGAGATCTGATGGAGGCAATTCTCCAAGATTAAAAGGTATCAGGTAATTGATGATCTTTGAGGATGTTGTCTCCATAGATTCCCACTTCAGCTTCCTTGCCTCTTCCTTTAGAATATAATTTGTGGCTGATACTCGGAGGAGGTCACAAAAAAAAAAAAAAACGGAGGCAGGTGGGACTTTTTTAAAAAATTAAAAAAAAAAATCCATGTGAGGTTACATACAACTCCAAAAGTCATTATTAGGGAATATTCTCAGGCTTGCGACTAGAGGGTACCTGCACTTCAAAGGCTTCAATTTGTGGAGGCAATAAAACTTGAAGAACGTGTCATGAAGTAACCTTTCCTTTTACAGTACTAAAAAAGGTAACGAAAACCCAACTAGAATTTTAACTGGCAGGTATATCAGGTCATCTGAGAGCTTTCTACGGCGCTCAGGATAGACACTAATAGCTTTTTATGGTCCACATGAGTCCCTATCTATGCCTAGCAGGGATTTTAGTACCTGTCAATCTGTGCTGAGCACTGTCATCCTCACTTTTCCTCGAAGTCCTGTGTAGGATAAAGAAAACAGCAATAGATATAAGCATGAAAAATTGGAAAAACACCAGTGTATTGGAAAACTCAAGAAAAATTAGTGATTTTTTTTTTTAAATTAGTTTAAGCAAGTTCTCCATATTAATATAGTACAGCTTGATTATTTTTTTTTTCAAGAAAGAATTTTTAAATTCCAGTAGAATGCAGGGTAGTATGTGGCTAGTACATGATGTTTGGTAGCCACAGCTTCTAAGAATAGACGGCAGAAGTAACAATGAGTAAGACTTTCCACTAACTTTCACTGTAAAGTATCAATTTTAACTAGAACCCAGTAAAACTGTGCTGGTCCTGTGGAAAGCCATGTACTTACCCATCCCAGTCCAAACTGGGTATCGTTCTTGTACGTGGTCTCTCTGTACTGGCCACTTAGGAAATGGTGGCCATATCCCCATTTAAAAACTGTGATTTATGTTACATGATACCTGAACACAGGCAGGTCTGTATCTTTTCAAAAGTCATATTTTATAATTATACTGCATATTTTATACTTAGGGGGGAAAAAAAAAGATATTGCACTATTTAAGAGTGTAGAAGGTAACTGAAAATCATATTCCCTGCTAAATGCCTTATGAACTCAGAGACCTATAGTCAGAATTCATAATTAAGGATACTTATACCCTATAAACACAGGGAGGAAAAAAGTATTTCAGTATCCAGGTACATCTGTTTTTGAGCTTTGTAATTCAGCATATTTCCTTCAGTGAGAGGATCATATTTTCTAGGAAAAGACATAGTTTTAGAAGTGCTAACGTGGTGGAACGGAAATTGGGATGTTCTGCAATTAAGAGCCTTTTCCAGGCTGCTGGATATGGGCATGGAAGAATGTAAGGAAATTTAAATGGTTACTGGGTGGCATAGTCATGAGCTCATGATCTTCTCTCCTGCTACTTTTAGAGGGAGATGCATCTTCGTCTTTCTCAAATATTAGTTGCATTTAGTTTTGCAACTCTAGAAGTATTTTGAAATTCATTGTCTGCGAAGACCGGGAAAAGACGCAGGTTTTATTGCTTTTAAGGTCAGACATATTTTCCTAAAAATCAATTAATCAGAGCTGTAAATGTTATTTGAAGGCTGGGCTTTTCTTAACCACCTAAATTCCATTTACCAGGTAAATCTCACACTGTCACAAATCCTTGCTTTTCTTTGAAAGAGAAGGTATTCCACCAGCAAACCAAAACTGTGTGGCATCAACTTTGTAATTAATACCTTGTGTGTGTTCGTAAAGCTCTGAATGACCTATTTTTAAATAGTGGAAGATGATGAAACCCTCTAGGAGGGTCGGCGAGATTGCTTTGTCAGAAATCATGCGTAAGATAAGTCAAGGGCCAAATCAATTTTAATTGAACCCACCGAGAGCGTGTTTCCAGTCAAAGCCTGCAACTAAATTTACAACTAAAACTGAGACTTCCAGCAATCTAATCTGGTAGATGGACCAGGAGAAAAACCACCGGTTTTTATCCGTTGAAGTTCAAGCCTGTCAATTTACCAAGATGCAATCGTATAATCATTATATATATCCGCTGTGTAAACATATATTTTAGTGTCTTTTAGAGTACGTGCCTTACTTTGTAGCCCTTCTCTTAAAATGTGTGTGATTACTAGCAGCAAAGTCAAGACCACCAATTAGCACCAGCTAATTTTTCTCCTTTTCCTTTGTTACTCTCTATATTGTTCATTAGCTGTGTACCTCATACCAATTAGGGACGGAGGCAGGCACAAAGACTAATTTGATCACCGGGAGACTTGCCTCCCAAGATCCCTGTGTAGTCAGCAGAGACACCGTGCTTCCTCCAGGGCACTTAAGCCTGGGTTTCTGCTCTCATTCGCCCTCTAGAGAAGCCTCCTCCTTTCCATTAACTAAAGGGAAAGACGAGCGTCCCCAGGCAAAAGCTGGCCCTTCTCAACCACGCTCCCGTTTTAATAAAGGAAGTCACGGACCCAGTTTGACTTATGAGTTTCAGGGGCAAGATGCTCGTCCTACCACAGTGAGAAGAGGCCAGTCCACGTCACCTGGTGAAACACGGACACCGCCTTCCCAACCCCCCTCTTCCCAGCTTGTTTTTGGCCGTAGGATGGGGATTGTCCACAGACTCGACTCTTCCCTCTTCACAAGCTCCTGTGTTTTCTCAGGACACCACTGGCCTCACCAACGCAAGATCGGGGCGGAACGGGAGAGTGATGAGTTAAAATAGTTAAGTAATGTTGGATGGGGCACCTATTTCCTAGAATCAGAGAATCACTTAGGTTGGAAAAGACCTTTAAGACCATTGAGTCCAACCACAAGACCTATTTCACAGACCTACTCATTGCTATCAGTATAAATGTAAACTTTTAAACTTTCGCTTAAATTTATTTTAAAGAAGAAACCCCTTTTAATGCCAACTTTTAAAAGGCAAAATCCTGCCCCGGGTTGGGATGGCAAAGCAGATCTTGGCTGTCTCTTAAAGACATAATAAACGGCGTCCTAAAATGAGGTGCATCCTCCAGAAAGGTTTGGGACACCCCACACGGACTGGTCCTTCCTCCTTAGCGTTTGACCCGTAATACAGCTGTAAGCGGATTTAATACCTTTTCCTATTTAAAATTGCCTTGTCATTTGAGCAATGAGTTCTCTGTGCTTTACGATGGAAAAGATTATGATTGAGTTTTATTTTAGGTAGGGCAGCCGACTAATTTGTTAAACCACTTTGGCAGCCCAGGTGTGTTACTAACCAAACCAAAATTATTAACCTTAATACAATTTTTAAACAATTATTAAGCTAATCGGATGCAAATTAAACAAAATGAACCCATAAATATATGTGTTTTTCAAATTAGTAATTGGATTTTTTGATGATCTTTGGCTTGACATTGATAAGCTGCTTCTCATAACAGTCTAATTAGGCAATATGTAAACTTTGGCATTCGGTTCTGTCCTAGTGGCTTTTTCAAATGATGTTTGTAAAATTTGCAATTTCATATTACAGATTAAAAATTAAAAACTGCAGGAGGCTAACATTAAAATGAGAATTCATTTCATGGAAAGCCCTGTAGACAAAATTCACCCTAATAGAATTGTGCATAAGGGGCTGCAAATCATGATCTATAGTTACACTGGGGAAGGCTTGTCAAAACCAGTATTGTTGGCCTGTAGTTCTATTCACAGTATTAAACCCATCAGTGAAGTCACTTTGGGGAAAATGCGAACATTATCAAAGAACAGTAAATTAGCAAGAAATTAAAGCATATACCCTTGCATTTCCAAAACAAAAGATCCCTTCATTAAAAACCTTTCATCAGTGGTTTAATATTCATAGCAGTAATTTGCATAACTAAATCAGTTTTCACTGATGAGAGACGACCAAAGTTTTTTCACTAATTTCTTTTTTGAATGAGCTCTCTAGGTTTTTTTTTTTTTTTTTTTGATTAAAATTTCACACCAGTAGTGGAGCAGAATTGAATACGCGACTTAACGGTATTTGTGAGCACCAGCTTTGAAAGTGCCGGGTTAAACGTTGCGCGAAAAAGAAAGGGTTTGGGCTGCTTTATTTACCTTCCCAACATCTATCCCTCCCGCCCTGGACTCCCTCTTAAATTCCAGCCCGAAAACCTAGGGCTTGGTTGGGTTTTATTGGCTTTTTCACCTTCTTTTACCTGCACAAATAGACAGAACAAAAAGATGACACAGAAGATCTGGTGATTAAGAAAACTCATCAGAGCGCACACGTTAAGAACTT
Organism: Limnodromus scolopaceus; assembly: GCA_028565335.1. NCBI lineage: Eukaryota > Metazoa > Chordata > Aves > Charadriiformes > Scolopacidae > Limnodromus > Limnodromus scolopaceus. The sequence goes on from JAOXNO010000002.1 coordinate 37,643,883, forward strand.
TCTGATATCTCTCGGAAAGTGATACCCTTTTTCCGGGTCTGCTTTTTTTAAAACAAATGTTTTGAAAAGAGCAGTTCCCTTGTGAAAAGCAGGAAGGGAAGAGGCAGAACATTTGCCTTGGGGGACGAGGACAGAGAAGTATTTTTCAGTGTGCAAAATACGCGTGGTCTGTGCTCAGGACCATGTAATGGCCCTTCCAGAAATCACTTTAAACTGCGTGTTAGGGAAATAATGAGACTTAATTCTGAGTCCTGGCGAGAGGCAGTGGGTAACCAGCCATGCGGTGTTTCGGGGTAGATTCTCTCTGATTTGTTAAACTGAAATGATTTAATTCCTTGGAATCCTGACGTGGCTTCGGTCACACAACTGCATTGACAACAGGACGCTTACAGGCACAGTTCTAGTGTTTTCCACCCCATAATGGGGGGAACTCGATGGTTGGTCTTGATGATCCCAAGGGTCTTTTCCAACCGAAATGATTCTATGATTCTATAATCTGATTTCAAGTAAAGTAGTTTCAAGCAAATATATGTCTGTGTTCAGAAAAGATAGGTTGATTAGCAGTTACTGATTTATCCGATTTTTTTAACTGATCAACACTGAAACTTGAGTTATAACACAAAAGATTAGAGAGTGAAAATGAAGAGTCCTGTTTATATGCAGAGAAACAGAAGACAACTGTAGTAACATCAGCAAAGTCCTCATTTCTCCTTTTCTCCTCCAGATTTTTCTCTTGTTATCATTAGGACTGGATAGCACTACTTCAAAATATTTAATGTTTTCTGGTGTGTCCTGTGTGCGCTTAATTGTCCAAAGGTGGGACTTCCAAACTTCTTACTTAACCAGTGACTGTATTTCACGCAATCATGATATTTTAATTCTGTCTTTTTGTAAATATATTACGACGTTCATTACCAACGAAGCACAGAGCAGGTCTCATGAGGGGTTTCTCCACTGCCACGATGGTCACTGATCATCACTTAGGAAGGAGTTATTAACCCTGATAAGTTTTTATGCCATTTCTCTTCTCCCCTGGCATCATTTGTGGTGGAGAATGTGCTGGCTGTCGCTCTAGGCCAAAACTTGTATTCACTTTTTGTTATTTTTTGTTTATTTGCAAACTGTACCTGACAGAGCCCTTCATATCAAGCAGAAGAGGTGATTTTTGCAGGCCTTGCTCGCTGGGAGACACCAGAAGTTGCACATCCCAAGGCATGAACCGAGCTCCTGCCGCTTCTGGCTGCGGGTTGCAAAGGTCCGACAAGGTGAGCTCAGCTTTTCTGTCCAACCTACGTCACACTTGGAGACCACGGTGACGCTGCCAAGGGGGAAACGCAGAAGCAGCTTTTCATATTGGCTTGGTTGTGGTGGCAAAGTCATTGGAGGTCTCCTCACAGGGGAGAGAAAAGCCATTCACGCTTTTCTACCATTCATGTAGAACCTGGACAAATGTTTTTGACTAGATGCTTCTTTTATTAAAAAAAAATAATAATTAAAATGTCACAACTTTATGAGGTGTTTCACTGAAATAAGCATGTGGTCTAGTGGGAGGTGTCCCTGTCTATGGCAGGGGGTTGGAACTCGATGATTTTTAAGGTCCCTTCCAACCTAAACCATTCTATGTATGAAACCCATCAGTAAATGGACATTCTGGACTTTATAACCTGGTGCTCTTCTACATCTAATGTAATGAAAACTCTTTCTATTTAGGTAAAAGGGGTTGCCTGCAGGTCTAAAACCAACGTGGCAACCTGCCTCAGGAGTTGGGACTGTGTGGACCAAGAGGTCTTTGTTTTTTCAGGGTCCTCTGACTTTTTTTGGATGCCAACAAGTAATATGGGTGCAGCTACTGACAGAGTTTATGTCCCCTTTTTAAAGAAAGGCTTAGTCAATTCCTTGGCAGGTGACTTTTTAGGCTTTATTTCAAGGGTGATGAGATCCACTCTAATATTTAATTTTAGTGTTGGGAACTGGCTACAGAGTATTTTGTTTCCGTACCCTTATTACTACTTTTCTGCAGTTTTCTCCCTTATGTACCAAGGTGGCAACCCATCATGCCATTCCCCCTACTATCAGGTATCACCTTACTGTCAAAAATTACATTTTTGAAACCAGCTTTTCTGGCCTTGTTTAATAACATAGCTCTAAGCTTTGTCATGCCTGTTTCTTGAACTTTTTTTCTAATTTCTAACCCAGTCTGTGTATTTTGTATCGTCGAAAGGGCTGCAAACAGCCTGCTGAAGTGATACGGGCAGGATCTGAAAGAAGGTGACAATAAGTACCTCTGGTTAGTTTTTGTGCCACTCTGATAATTTTGTAAACAATTTGAGAATTTTTTTTCTTCCTGGAAAGAAATTTAGGGTTAGTGAAAAACTCCAGGATGTCCCTGAAGGGTAAAGGAAGAAGGACCTTAATAGCAAAGGTGGATGTTTCTTGCTTTTTTGTATTCTTCTGTCATTTCTTTGAATGATTCATTCCATTAGAAGAAGTATTTTATCATTTTCTTTCACTCCAAAGTGAGTGATAATAAACAGTGCCCAACTGCAAAGGAATGAAAGGCATCAAGATAAACAACAGCCGCTTGTTGTTTCCATTAATCAAATCTACTTGTATGAATACCAAAGTATCCCCTTTGCTGCTTCAAAAGGCAAGACTGTAATGAACATAGAGGTGTTTCATGTACTAGTAATTATGCATCGTCATTAAAAGTTCCTTAAGAAAAAAGCAAGTGAAGCCCTCTGAAATAAGAGATTCTAATATCTCTGCAAAGCTGAAATTGCTGATTTTAACATAAACCCTTTACAGCCTGTGTATGAGGGAAGTAAAGCAAACCTGAACTAAACAGCCCACCAAACGCCATATGATTAACAGTTTCCATTTAAAAAAAAAAGCCCCCAATTTCCATCAATGTGTTCCTTGTTAGGCATCTGGACAAGGCAAAAGAATAAAAAAAGGAGAGGCAGTTGGTTATTTTGTTTAATTATACAATGATAATCATTTGGATAATATAAGAATGACTTGAATTTAAGGATCTATTATTATATTTAGATATATATTATATATTTTATATATGTATTTGTTATCATAATGACAAAGACTGAAATTTTGCTATTAAATTATTGACTTATTACAGACTAAAATACAGATTTTGCTAAAAGTGTATGGTCTCCATCAGTTACCGTCTTTTCACAGTAATTATTTGTACAAGTGTAGAAGACCTATTTTAAAATGGAGGCTGAGACACATGGGGGAGGTAAGTTTACAATGTGTAAGTGGTTGGGTAAAATAAATGTTGTTCTAAATACCGTTTTTATCTGTTTTGCGGTGCTGCTCGCCCTGTTATTGCAGTGTCTCAGTGTCGTGTGCGTGACTAAGCCAAAATGTTCCATGCAAAACTTTTTTGTGGTTTGAATTTTTTTTTTTTTTCCAACATAATATCATCTGGATTTCTAAAGAAATCCTAGTGGTAGCCCCTGACCCAAATGTACATCAAGTGCTGTTCCCCTATGGCCCTGGCCTATTTATTGCTTTCCTGAGTACTTGAGTTCAAGCAGGAGCTCGGAACAAAATTGAAAATGAGCTTGGGGTCTTTTTCTAGTCCCAATTTGTTCACTTCCAAAACCACTACCCAATTTAGCGCAATCGGCGGCGGCGGCTGCTCAGGAGAGGGCAAAGGCTTGGAATAACAGGGATGCAGGAGGGCAGGACCGAAGCGTGCTGGCAAAACAGCATGGAAGAGCTTTTCCAGCCTGATGGAATCTCTCAGCTGTGCGAGCGTGACAATTAGCATGCAAAACCAAAGAAGACAAAAAAGGAAGGGGTTTTTTCTTTTTTTTTTTCCCCTCTCCTCTAGTGCCTACTCAAAATATGCGTGTTTAAGTGTGTAATGTATTCCGGCAGCAAGGTGACTAAATCACTGCTCCTGACTAAATATCGATGCGCTGCTGTGTATCAAAGGTGCTGCTGCATCGCAGAGGTGAGAAGGGCTGATAAACCAGCCGTGGTGTTGTGTGTTATCAGAAGCAACATTTCTGTTTTCCTTTTTGTCCCCGATGCAGGAGGAAGGACCTGCCACCGACGTGACTGAGAAGGGCTTTAATGTGCAGAGCAAAGGTTTGTGGTTGAAACGGCAAAGAGCTGGGCACCGTCCTTGGCCCACTGAAGTCAGAGTTTAGCGCCCAGCACCTTCCACAGGTGGTTTGTAGATTTATTTACTGGTTCAGAATCGAAACATATATTTTATTTTTAAAGAGAGGCATGGCTTGCTGCCAGTGGTTTCCGTTCTTCTGAAAAGAACGGAAAGCAATCACGTTAAGACAGGCAAATAAGTATTATTTTTTTTTACTTATCATTTACATTTTCAGCCACCTTCACTGAGAAATACGTATTTGACAAATAAGTATTTGTCTGTGGAGAAGGCTGACAATGTAATCGATAAGTAAAAAAATCAGGTCTCCATCTTGTTCTAGTGGAAAATCTTGAAAAGAAAATGTACCATTAGATGACTTAAATTTGCTGCCCCCAGATTAGTCTCTCCAGTAACCTTCGTGCACCAGGACTCCTCTTTCTCCTGCTTCAGGTTATTTTCTGGCCTCAGCAGTTGCTGTACGTCATCTGCACTTGAGTTTGTAAATACCTGACTATTAGCAGTTTAATTATTTTGGGGTATGCAGTAGGTGTACATGAAAACTCTCGTGCTATAAACTAGTAGAAAAGTCAACTAATTAAAACCAAAAAGTGACAAGGGTAGTAAAATCAAAGACTTAAAAATTTAAAAGAAAACTCGAACAAGCTTTTTTGGTTTGCTTAAGGTATTGATGGAGCAGCAAAAGAAAACGTACACAGCCATGCCTCTGTAACTCTTTCTTTACATTATATTCCTGTTCTCCGGATGTTTTTTCTCTCCGCTTCACATGTATTCGATGTCAAGAGACACCCATCACTCAGCAAAGCAGATGCTGGGTCTAGGCAGAAAGAGAAACAAACCTTTAATAATTTTGCTTTTGAGATATTGAGCTGATCTTATTTCATCCGTGCTTTTAAGGTGCACTTATTAAAAATACATGTACCCGAATCTGTGATTTATATAGATGGAGTGTGGAAACAGACTTCCTCCTGCAATTAATTATGCCTACAGCTGCCTCAACTAGAAGCGTTTACTCTTGGCAGGTAAAACAAAATAATCTCTTCTGCCCACAGATATATACATTTTAAAAAAGACTGTAATAGGAGGAAAGACTTCAAGTATTCAGCATGAGCTATATTGATACAATTTTTCTAGTGTAAGTGCATTAATGACAGATTTGGCTTTAGAAAAGATGAAGCAGTTAAATGTGAATGGGGTATTTGTTATAGTACTTTTAATCTTCTTTCAAAATTGTAGGACATGATTCTTCTTAGGCTCTCTCACCTCTCTCTTTTGGCCAAGAAGCCCTTGGCTGTTCCAGGCATTTGCACGTTAAGATTAAGAACAGTTAAGCACTTGCAACTCTTTTCCATTCTTCTGAAGTCCTTGTCTCACTGGGATCAGCCTGAAAACAAGAAGTACCTTTTTTTTTTTTCCTGCCCTGTGTTTTTTTTTTTTTTCCCCTAGTAAACTTCATTTTCTTAACATATTTTTGTTCTTAGTCCAGCTCTTTTAGCCAGGTGGGATGAAGACTGCCAGCTGCCCTGGTCAAGTCCATCAGTGCCATTACAATTCTAGTAGTTTCCTCATAAATAACTTTGCCTTATACCAATCCCCAGTATCCTCTTCCAAACTAAACCAAAATAGTTTCCCCATCTTCAGAAATCCACCCCTGAAGTTTCTGCATCTGGAAATAGAATTTCTGACCTTTTCGTTGAATATTTCATATAGGCACCAATTGATGCTTTGAGCCTAATCAGTATTTACAACGTATTAGGTAAAGCTTTTCAGTTCCAAAGTTACATCAATTTATGCAGTGAATTGGCTTGAAGTTTGATAGAAGTGGAAGTGATAGAAATGTAAATCAGGTTTTGTGGTAAATGTACCTAAAAAAAATAAAATACGTATGTGTAAACCCAGGCTTAAAACCAGGAGATCTTTGTAGTTTACAAATTTCAAATTAGAAGTACACCTGATTTTGGAAACCCATGTTAGCTGAAAAACCTTGCTTTTCATAAGAAAAGCACTGTCTGTGGTAATGACGGCCAAATTTTACTATTTGTCAGGAATTTTTCCTCTTCCAAGCTTTAAAGGGCTTTTGCTCCCCTTGTTGGAAATGCAAAGGAGCTGATTTGTCCACCAGCGGCCGCCGGGCAGCCCAGCGCGGTGGGACAAGGTCACCCCTGGGTGACACCCTCAGCTTCACTCAAACAACACTGGGTTGAGCCTGTGCTATAGAGAGTTGTGGTTAAAAATTAATAAGCAGCTGAGCAGATGCCGACAGCTGTAATGTTCAGACAAAATGTGTTCCTTTTTTATATTAAAATCTAGATAGATGTACTGTTCATCATCAAAACCCAGGCTTTATTATTTGTTTTTTTTTTTTTCTTTCAGAAAAGTAAGTGAAAATTCAGAACATTCCTAAATGGTGAGCCAGGAACAGAGCTCAACTCTAAATATTTGATGTTTGGCTCCTCTCTCCACAAATTCTCAATTTACCTTCAACACAGGGTTGTTTTCCCCCTTTTCCTTAATACTGCCATCACTTACTGGATCTTCTTATACCTCTTATGTATTCACTCAGGTTTGGACCAAGGGTTCGGGGTTTTTTGGAACACCCTCTAAGTTATTTCTTCCCCAGAGGCTCAGTGGAGCCCAGACCAGGAATTTCATTATTTTCATCCCAGACCAGGATCGAAAGCCGTGGATCTTCTTTCATGGGTCTATGGGAGTTGAGAGCCAGTAAGACTTTCAGAGCTACTGAAGAGGATGGTTGTTCTCCAGGGCTCCTGTTGCTCCAGGACTGGGCTGGGCTGGCTACTATTGGTATCTCAGTAAGTAGCCAGGTAAGACACATTGGCAGCCCCTGTTCATCTTCTCCAGGTGAGCAGGGCATTGAGCTTTCCACCCAGCCCTTTCATCATTGAGCTCTTCGTTGTCGTCGATGGTTGCACGACCATCCATCAACTCTTTGCCAACATCAGGGCCATCCTGTCTCAGGGTTATCTTCAGTGATTCTGTTCAGCACCTGGATTGGGAAGCGGGTTGACCATCTTTGTTTGGTTTTTATTCCTCCTCCTGTAGCATGGGAAGAGTAGAAAAGATTTCCCTCTGCTTAGAAGGAAATGAAAGCAAACAGCAGGGATGCCTGAGCCTGGGTATTTCTTCTTGATACGCTTGTCTACGTGTGCTCCCCTCCCCTCAATTTGGTTTTTTTTTAATTATTAGTATTTTTTAATGTTGCATGCACAGGAGTTTAAACTTCTGCCACACAAATTCCTCCCTATGCCATCTTTTAGTTTTAAGATTCTTCATCAATTTCTTCATTCCTGTTGCAGGAAACATCCCCAGCACTGACAAGACTCTGAAGTATTTCCTGAAGTCTTCAAAGTGCAGCCGTGACTCTAGGAGTGTCCTTATGGTGAGTACCTTCAAGAGCAGAGGATACCACTACTTCTTAGCACTATGTCCGTTACTACTCCAGAACAGAGGTTCTGGACTGAAGGTCACCATGGTCCTATCTCCATAGGGACTGTGTGGCACGAATTCTGCGCCTCAGGAGAGACTCGTCCTCCCACAGCAATGTTCTCATCTTCTCATAATCTCCACAGATCACAGAGGACTCTCTTCCTTCTTGCATTTCTTCTATGGTGAATGGTAAAGTGGGATTTGAATGAAATAGGAAATATTTGGGCAACATCCCAGAGGGAAAGGGAACTGATACAGTCTCAAAGAGAGACTGACAGGAGAGGGAAAAGCTGATTTTTAATAAGTATCAGCCTTACCAGGGCTGGTACCAATTGGTAGTAACTGACCAATTTCCAGATAAGTTAGAGAAACAGGATTTGGCCAGACACATTTTCAGGTCTTCAGATTTACTTAATCTAGTTGCTTTTGAGAATCTTTTGGCCTTTGAGGAACAGAGCATGTTTTGAAGCATTGTGAGTTCATAGAAGATTTGGAGCAATTCAGAGTCTTCTGCTGGACAGCCAGTTTCCAGCTCAAATGCACAAGTATTTGTCTCTGTGTGATAAATAAACTTGCCAAAAATGTCCTTGAAATAACATAATATGTGTGTTCTGCCAGCTACAACTGTCGTAACAGGTATCTTAATTGGAAGCTGGGAACTTTAAGTTTGTTAATTACTGTCGTCGTGCAATAGGAAGCTCACTAGACGTGCTCCCAGGGGCCAGCAGGATCCCCCGGACACCTCCTCCCCAAAGGTCCTTAGGATCTCAAACTGTAGGGGCTTCCCCTTATATCCTGCAGAGATGAGTAGAAACTGAAGGAGCAAGGTTGTCACTTTGATGCTGGAACGTGATTTGTCTCTGGGCTTGATATATTCAATTTTACATCAAATCTCAAATTCCATCCTTCCTGGGTATCCAAAACACACCCCACGGTAAGTCCTTTCTGTAGAGCGGTTTCTCAGTCCCTCTGTCCTGAATATGCTGCACAAGCAGAAATGTTTGTTCGTCGCTTTCCAGTACAAGTGCCAAGGGATCTTCTCCAGGGAGAAAGAAAGTCCAGGCTTGCTGCCAAATGCTCTTACCCTGTCTTAGGCCCTGGCATTATTTTATGTCTTCTTTCCAGTTCTTATAATCTCCAGGACCATTGGGAGGCTCACGCAGGTCTCGGGCCACATCATTTTGATAACCCGGCTCAGGACGAGCAGGCCCGCTTCTAAAAGTGACAAATTTCTTGGACAATCGGCTCATCATCCTTTCATTCTTTTCCAAACTCCCACGACAGCGCTACAGACAGATGTTACACCCTGAAACCCACTTCTAGACATTCATCTTGAATCTTTGCCAGGGACCGTTCAGGAGAGAAGAAGAACAGTCAGCAAAGACAGGGGATATCCATAGGGAAGGGCTCCCTTCCTCTGATTTACTTAAACAGTGAAGAAATTAATCATGTGATTCAGTTTATCCACTGTCTAAAGGGGTATCGGTAATTCCTAGCTGTTTAAAATCTCTCTAACCAATTTGGGGTTTCCTGAGCCTGGTCTGGCTCTATCTAATGTCTTTATACTCCCTATATATATATGTTTATCATAAATTTCTATCTGTCTGTAAATCATCTTTGTCACCCACAGGTTCATTGTTCACACATGTGTTTACACTTCAGATTTCTGCACATTGTAAGCATTATTCCTTGGTGATTTTTTTAAATCACTGCTGTGTGTGTAAAGCGTGCTGACATCTTCCCTCTCCTTGTACTTGAGGTATATTGTGAAGGGCCTGCATCGTGCCCTGCTTCCTCTGAGATGTTCAGCAAACGAGAGAAAGCATGACAAATTAGTAGCTGGTGATGCCTTTTCTTTCCCAGGCCTATCTGTGTCCTTGTTATTACATCCTTTATGTTTCTTCTTTAATCTCCTTTACGATATTTTGATCACTATGGTCTTTCCCTTCCTTTGGCTTGTGGACCAAAGCTTTTCTCAAGTTACTTTTGCACACATCTTTAGCTTTTCTGAATTATATTACTGATGTTTGGGTATGTGTTTTATCCGAGGGATACACAATTTACACAGAAGAACACACCAGGTTGCGTAGTCCTAGTAGGTTTTTCACTCGGGGCTAGTTTTGGGAGAAAGCCGAGAGCTTTGTTGCCAAGCCAGGTGCCCTCCGAGCCCAGTTCCAAGTCTGATTCATTCAGGTCAAAGCCAACTCTAGGTTCTTCAGGGGAGATTTGTTGTGTTCCTCAGGGGAGGTACCGGGTGCCCTGTCTGCAGTTCAGCCTGGGTTGGAGCTCGGAGAAACCCAGAGCTGTGGTTGAATGGGGTTGCTGATACAGTTTCTCTTTTTATCCCTGCTAAATGGGATTTCTGCTGGTAGGTTTTTATTTCTGTAGGAGGTGGTTGGGCAACAGCCCCTCCCAAGCCTTGCTTTTAGCAGTCAATGAAGGTTGAAGACTCTCAATGCAGTCACCCTGGGTGTGGGTATTCATAAAGACTGATCTCTTTGTGTTCCCGGGGCAAAGAATCCCTTAGAAGCAAAGTAAATTCCGTGAACGGCAGGATAACTCCGGGAAGGTGGGAAGGAAGGAGGTGGTTTTTGTCAGGGCTGGCAAATAACCACATCCTTCGTTTCTCTTTCAGGAGGTTTCTTGGCTCTGTCACTCTTCCTCAAGGACTCGAGAAAAGCAGTCGCATATTCAGGAGCCAAAGAGTAAGTAGACATCAGGTGCTGCCTTGGAAAGTCCATGTGAAGATGGGGTCGGGTCACTGACCTCTTGTTTTTCTCTGTCTCTCAGCACAAGTCAATCGTTCTCTCTCCATTGCTCCTTGTTTGACAACATTTGCAAATGTTTGACCTTTTAAAATACAAATGCATAATGAATTAGTTAAATGTAAAAACTCCTCCACTTTCCCTGTGTTATTTACTCTTTAAGTAGACATACAAGGGATAATGAAGTAAGGATGGACCTACACAGCATTCCAGCAGAGGGCCACGAGGATGATCAGAGGGATGGAGCACCTCCCCTATGAGACAGGCTGAGAGAGCTGGGGTTGTTCAGCCTGGAGAAGAGAAGGCTCCGGGGAGACCTTATAATGGCCTTTCAAT
>JAOXNO010000002.1:37654677-37678527 GCA_028565335.1 Limnodromus scolopaceus
TGCCCAGGGCAGGGGGGTTGGAACTAGATGATCTCTAAGGTCCCTTCCAACCCAAACCATTCTATGATTCTATGATTTTCAGGATATAGAGTCTTTTCTGGGAGAGTTGTCATTTAAAATTACTTTATTGTATACAAGGATCTCGAATATTATCGATGTCTGATGCAGACTATGCACCCTTTGCTATTGGAAAAAAAAAATAAATTAAATAGTCAAGTCACAATTTTGAGAAGTGGCTGCTGTGAATAGGGAGTCACTATATTTTATCAAAAATGTAATGACTTTAACATGCGTAGTTACGCGGCACTCGAGTGGCTCTTCAGATTAAAGCCTGCCCAAAATCCACCTTGACACTGCAGGCTGTGGCTGCTCCTGCCCGCTCCGTCACCGCGACGTCCCACAAATTGAATCTGAGCACATATTGAGTCCGCATCTCCCGAGAGCTGCACTTTGCTACTGCTTGGGAACAAGTGGCACAAATGAAGTGTGGTACTTTCTGCGGCCGGAGCTTAATTTTTGATCACTTTTGTTTATCTACGTGCTACGCTTCTGTAAACGTTCAAACGTATTTAACTGGTTTGTGCTCCAAAGAGCACTTCAGGGAAAACAAATATTGTTTTCACACTGACCTAAATGAGAATTAGACCAAGTGACTTAAAAATCTTTGCGGGTATGCAAAATGATGGGTCAATTAGGAGTCGATCACGGGTTTTACCTTCATAACGAGGCAGTAGTATAGGAAGGCAGAGATTTTTCTGTTCCGAGGTATTGCATCTAAACAGATTGCGGAGTGGAGACTTGTGAAGAAGCCACTAGAGACCACGTGGCTTTGAGAATGATGCCCAAAGTGCATTTTCTCCTGGAAAGAAATGGGAGATAAAAGCTGGCTCAAGGCTGAGACCATTTGCAGGACAGACTCCCCACTGGCTCTCCTCTCCTTGCCATCTCCCTCTGGGATATTTCTCCTCTCCCTGGTTGTGCTGTTCCACTTGCAGTGGTGGGTGGATGTTAATTTATATCGTATGAAGACTGAACGTGAGTCTGTGAGATGTTTTGCAGCTGTGTCACCCTGATGTATTAACTGTTAGATCTAGTGGCCTGAGTGTTGCACAGTTTATTGACTTTTCAAGAAAATACCACGTAGTTCAACTTCACCGGGTATTTTCCATTAAATCTGAGCCATCCCATTAGAAAATAGTAGCAGATCTTCATGAATGCTTTTTATTATCATCAAAATAGCTTGTGATGCCCAATACCTGGCAATAAAGGTGTTTAATGTGAGGACAGTTCTACAAATCCCTTTTACAAACCCCCTCTTTGAGCTTCCCAGTGCCTACGGGGCAGGAAAGGCTTTGGGGTTTGTGGTGTTCTCTGAAAAATGTAACCAATCCACTGGAGATCATCGGTCTAGTTGGAGATCAAAACTGATCTTGCCCTGTGAAAGATTGCAGTAAAATGGTGGGAGTATGTTCCACTTCTTCCTTTTGTTGTTTGAAAGACTTAACTATTTGTCAGTTTTAGCATAAGAAAAGATTTAAGTGAATTTCTGAACAACCAGTGCTCACAGCTGTGATCTAAATCAAAGTCCTACCTGAAAATCCAATACAGAAAATGAGCTTTCTGTGCCAAAATTTGAAAGAATTGGAGTTCCCATCCTAGAAAGATCATTTCCTTCAAACTTTTATTTGTTCTTCAGAGCCATTAATGTCCAGGAAATGGTCAAAAATACCCCGTCACTGCGCTGCAGGTGAATCTTTCTCGAGTGCGGGGCCGGAGCAAACTTGTTTTGTAAAGATTTGCAGGGAGTGAAGCAGGTTCTGTTGGCTCTTTCGGGAACCGACTGTTTGCCTCCGGGCGGAGAGCGAACGTGGAAAATCTCAGCCCCACAGGGACTGGAGGAAATTGGAAGTAATGGGAGGGGGGGGCTCTAATTGCCTCTGGGGTCCCCCTCGAGCTGCCGCCTTCTCTGTCCCCTCTGCCCCCGGGATCAGATAAAGGGCTTTATCTCTGGGAACAAAACTGGGCGTGAAGCCAAGGGTGGAATTGGGAATAAAATGGCAATAGCTGCTTCCCACCCCAGGCCAGGTCTGGAGGTTTGGGGTTGGATCCCATCGCCGTGCAACAGGCGGGGAGCAGAGACAGGCATCGCTCCCTGCCGCCGCCGGCTCCTCTGACAAATGTGTCAATAACGTGGAAAAACCGCGTTATTTATTATTTAAAGCCGCAGCAGGCTGCGTGGGAGAGGGTCAGGCTCCTCTCGATGAGTCTCCCCAGGCTTGGCAAAGTCGCTGCCATTTGCCTTTGGGGCTTGGGTGAAAGGCGAGTGTGAGGAGGTGCCAGTATCTGTGTGTGTGGCTCTCGGTGGGAGCGGGATGCGGGAGGCAGGAGCAGCCTCTCTCGCTGCGAAAACAGCCGCCGAACAACAGTCAGCTGGCATATTTTATTTTTATTTTTTTTTTTCCCAAGCTCTCACCATGTTCACATTAAAACAACGAGTGCTGCTTAGCCCATTTCTAGGCAGAATTGTGAATCACGGTCTTCTGGGAACGCCGGCTTGTACACCTATGAAATTGGAGTTTGTGCAGGCTTGAAAATAAGCCTTGCTTGTAATACTCTTCTTGTTTTCTTTTTCCTCAAGTCTAAAGAGAAAGGTCTTGCCTGCATGTAAAAATCACAGCGTTATAAATAATTTCTTCTTTCCCTTTCAAGACCGACTGTAAAAATGGAAATGTTTGCTTTCAACCTAGTTTGTTTTCTGTTGACTTAATTTGATAGCTGTCCAGATAAAAATATTAGCTAATATATTTTGACATATTTACTTAAGATGTGCGTGACATCAGCTAGCTGTTACTGTCTTAGGAAATGTCAGAGTGATGTCATGCAGCCACTTTATTTTAAATGAATTAAAGATGAAATACGACTCGTCTGTAGGTTGTTACACAAAGTGTAGGGTCCGTGAAGCTCTACAGCCCAATCCATTTTGTATGAGCTGATAAGTACTTGGAGTTCGGTTGCAATAACAGAAATACTCATCTGGTATCTAATAGATGAGGGAAATAAAGCACAGCTTAAAACAGGACCATCTTCAGGATATTTCTCATTGCATGCTTCATAATTTTAATTTATATTTGCTGTCTAACTTGTTTTTCTACAGTCTTGACATTCACAAATGCAGCCATCGACTCTTTCTATGACTGATTCATGGAAGAGTATAAATTACCAAATTAATGCCTCTGCATATTTTCTGCACTTAAGCTAATAGTAGGGGAATTTGCATAGGTGACCTCAGTGCCTTAAAACCTGACATAAATATAAAATGATGAAAATGATCTCACCCCTTTATAGATATGCCCAGTTCGCATTTGGAGCATGTTTAGCATTGCCCCATTTGTCCAGCTCTTAATTGCCAGGTAATGGAGTTATTCCTTAGTTGAAATAACAGTAATGTTGGCTGGTTTGGACATCTCAGAGGGATATCCAGACGCAAACAAAACCAACCCAAAATTCCTGCCAAACCCATCATGTTTATGTGTGATCTCCTGTAAATGAGGCCACAGATTGCAAAAGGCTTCAGCGCTAAGTCACACACAGGCTTTGAAGAATTAAAACTGACCCAATGGTGACTGGTAAGGCAAGAGTTGTGACTCCTGGTTTTACTATGTTCTTTTTAGTTTTTTTTTTTTTGGCCACCATCCACGGCCCTACCTCTGAGGGATGCTCTACTATTCTATCTCACACTCAGGGCTGCAAGACTCTCGCTTATTTAGTTGTAATACTCCTAATTTCATGGACTTCAAAGAAACCAGTGACATTTCATTCCAAGTTATTTTGTTCTTTTTTCTTTTTTTTTGTTTTTATGTCAGTTGTTATCCCCTTCTCCTAGAGCAAATGATTTGTAAAAATTTTATAAAGTAAGGAATTTCTCATCTAAAAAAAAAATCAGATTTTGCTGTGAACATTTTTTTGCTATTTATTGTCATCATCCACCAGGCACTTTGGCTGAATTAGGATGTTCTTACCCATGGATGTGAGAAGATCATTGGTCTTGGGCTTTTTTCCGGTCAAGCAGAAGGAAGGTCCACCAGTTACACTCAAGGCTGGAGTTACTGAGTCTCTGGTTAGGACAGAGCTCTGTAGGTGATGGTCCAAGCCCACCTGCAGTTCCGGCCCAGAGGTCCCCAGATTCCTCCAAACTCAAATATTTGTGGTGATGGACACTTTCCTCTTGATTTGTAGTGGGTGCGATTACTTCTTTAATGGAGACTTTAATTAGACTCCAAGAGGGAAGCAGTGACTGCATGGACATACTTCCAAAACTAACAGAAATGCTGGGAAAGAAGACAACCCCCCTTTTTTTTTTTCAGCTTCATGAAGATCTGGTAAAAGAAAACTCTTTTGGTCAATGGGATCGTGTACCTACAGAAATGCTGTGAAAAATGAGTTCTCAGTAGGATGGGAGAAGAGTTCTCTTCAATTTATTTTGTTATCTGAGGTTAATTGAGGAACAAACTACTTGAGCTTCACTGGAAATAACGGCATAAGTCTGGGGAGTTCTTTATGAATTTAAACTCCAAGTAAGACCCTGAATTCATTTTTTTAAATGTGTTTATTTGTATGTAGTTTCCTGTCACTGGGCTGAATCCAAAAGCTTTCACTCTCTAGACATTGCTCAAAGTGGATGTTTCAGACGTGAGAAAACCAGGGAAATGTCTGCTTGTCTTTGCAAAGACCTCCCAGCCTTCCTGCCCGAAAAAGGAAGAGCCCATATACTGAGCCACACGGTGGAAATGCATCGTATGAGGAAGAAAGATTACCAAATTGATTGGTTGGCTCAGCTCGAGCTGGGGAAAAGCAGCCGTCTGAGCTCCAGGAGGTGGCACATGGCCAAAGGACACTGGTGTCTTGGTCCTGGCCCAGGAGATACACCAGAAGAGGGACTGTGGTTACTTCCTCAGTTCTTATTTACTCCTTCTGCCATGTCTTACTCAAACACCTATTTTGAGAAGTTTTTGCTTGAATTCATTGGTGGTGTAGCTCAAAATTAGATGTCTCTAGTCATGGGAAGGCAGGAGGAGCTCTTGGCACGTGTGTGCAGACCAGCCAGAGGAGCAGAGCCCTGGCCATCTCCCCGCACAGATTCCTGCCAGCTGGGGCACACTGCTCACCCTGCAGCCTGGCCTTTGTGCCCTGGATATTGATCAGCAAAACAAGCTTGTAACAAAATTGCAGAATTTAATTTTGATTAGTTTTGTCCTCCCCCAAGGAAAATTCACAATCTTTTTTTTTTTTTTTTTTTTCCCCTGAAAAGACAGTATTTTAGGTCTCATGTTCTTTATTTTACTAGTGACCATCTGGTGGTCTTTACTGGTGCTGGATATTGGTTTCTGTAATGATTCCCGTGCAACCTGGCTCTAATTATTTGAAATTTTTTTCCTGTTTTTAAAGTAGATTAGAAACTATTTTTTGATGTTGGCCCTGATTGCTTGCTTTTTCCTCCAGAATGAAAAGAGAACAGACCTAAATGTAAAAAACTGGTTGTTCTTGAGAGAAAAAAACCCTACAAAGCATGTAATGTTCTTGTAGAAACAGTAGGACATGCCATGGAGACTGTGTTCTTTCTTGTTGCACTAAGGAGGCACCTAATGTGCTTTAGTAAGAATTGTGGCTTTCTGTAGATTTCTCTGCTCACCTGATGAGTAAGGGTGTGGTGGCCCCAACTGCGTGGGACCAGACCCCACCAGAGACACTCTCAGGGCATTTTTTCTTTCTGTGCTCCCAGGCTCTGCCCTTGAGGAGGAGGCTGCAGCCCCAAGGTGTGGCTGGGGATCCCTTGGAGCATCTCCCCAGGGTCACCTGGAGGTAAAGAGCAGCAGAGGACCACAAAAGCTTTGGGCAAGGTAGGAGCCATCTCAATTATAGAATCACAGAACAATATGGGGTCAGAAGAGATCTCTGGAAATCATCCAGTCCAGCTCCCCTGCCAGAGCAGGGCCACCCAGAGCAGGTCCCACAGGAACGTATCCAGGCAGAGTTTGAATGTCTCCAGAGAAGGAGACTCTACCTCCTCTCTGGGCAGCCTGTTCCAGGGCTCTGCCACCCTCACAGGAAAGAGGTTCCTCCTCATGTTTAGGTGGAACTTCCTATGTTCAAATTTGTGCCCATTTCCTCTTGTCCTGTCCCTGGGCACCACTGAAAAAAGACTGGCCCCATTGTTCTGGCACCCACCCTTTCAGTATTTATAGGCATTGATCAGATCCCCCCTCAGTCTTCTCTTCTCCAGACTAAAAAGACTTGATGGCTTTTACAAACATTGTCCCAAAACCTGGTGTTGATCTCCAGATGTGCCTTTTTGTTGCTTCAGGCTCATCTATATTCAGGGAACCATAGAAAGGTTTGGGTTGGAAGGGACTTTGAAGATCATCTAGTTCTAAACCCCCTGCCCTGGGCAGGGACACCTCCCACTACACCAGGTTGCTCAAAGCCCAGTGCAACCTTGTGATGGCCTTGAACCCCTCCAGGGATGGGGCAGCCACAGTTTCTCTGGGCAACCCGTGTCCTCCTTGGCTGTCCTTTGCCATGTAGCCCCATCCTTGGCTACACTGCCCAGGCTCCTGCCTGAGGCTGGGCTCTGCATGGAGGTGGCTGCTGGTGCCTGGGACGGTGGTGGGCTTCCCCAGCCCAGGGCTGGACTCACCTCATTAAGGGGGGAATCAACTCCCCTGTGCACTTCCATATCACATGAGTGGGGAAACGATCCCAAGAACCCCTTGGAAAACACTTATTTTTGTGGAAACATCCCACTGCATCCTATTGAAATATTTATAGCGCGCAGTTCTGTTTTATCATTCCTACATCAATATTGAAGTTTAATGTCAATATTAGTATGAAGTGTCTGTAAGGGTTTGGAAAATAAGAATCAGAAAGATCAAATATTTTATTTATGCACAGTAAATTTTTAAAGTCTCCCTTGTGTTTTGATCGAAAATGCATATTACTGAACAATTTAGTTTCAAAAGTCTTTCTGTGATGTAAGATTTATTAGGTATCTGCCATGGGCTGATTGAAACCTGTGAAGAGTCAACGTTGCCCTTACCTGCACCCCGGGCAGCGGTATTTAAGGGTCTCAGATGTTCGTTCTGGGGTTCCTCTGTTAAAAGAGACAATAATCACGAGTGGTGGGTGTTGCACGTCGGAAGTGATGCCCGGTGTGTTTGTACATAAATACATCCACCAGTGTCGCTGCTCCAGGTTTTTGGCTTTTTGCAGGGTAAAAAAAGAAATAAAACTCCCTTTAGGGACAAATTTTGTTGATTCTTAGTAATCTTTTTCAATTTACTGGCAGATAAACATGTTTGCCTGTAGTTACTAATGACTGTCAACGAGCATTCCCTTCACCTCCAGGTGAAGGCTGCGGTGCGAGTTACAGGAAGCTTGCTAGCTCTGGGGGTTGTCTTTTATATAAATAATCTCTTTAAAATATTGCAATGGTTACTGTTGAATCTTGGTATGTTGCAGATTGTTATAATTTTTAAAATTTCTGGGTGTTTAGAAGTGTGTTGTATCCATTTCTCCTTGAAACTGTGGTTGATGATAGCATTTCATACTAATGAATGACAGATTCTTGTCGTTAGTCCTTGTTCACATCCCTGCTTCTATGTTTAATTTCACACATCCAGAAACTGAGCCAAATTCAAGTAAAACTTCAACTTGTTTTGTTAATATTAAATTGTCGATCTGATGGTGACCACCACCATCAGTAATCAGAAATAGCAGTGCTATTTCTCCCTGGAAATCTGCTTTGTGTAGAATACCTTGAATTATTATCATGTTTTAATACATATATATATATACATATACATGGATAGGTGCATATGTATTTATGTTTGTGTGCCTGTGTGTATATAAATATAACTCCTCAAATATGTATAAGTGCCTCTTTTCCTCTTCTAGGACACTGGCTCGATCTGCTATCTGTGAAGTTTTTGCTTAAATCCCCTGTATCTGGCTGAGGATCCTGTTCATAATCGAAAGCTACAGGATAAATCTCTTCCTTGCAGAGAAAAATTATGACTTGGATTCCCTTGACAAAGTGAAAAGCGAGAAGGTGAGAGACCCAAGCTCTGGGATGGAGCTGGGGCTGGCCCCATGGAGGTTTGAAGAGCTGGGGTTGGTGGTGAGATTGTCCATAGGACCCTTCCAGAAGTGTTCCCATCGATGGGTGGCTTCACGGGGGTCGGTGGTTACCCCATCTGAGGGCTTAAAAGCAGCTCCTGTCTTCATCTGGGGATGCTGCTCTCCTCTGGTTTTTATGGGACCCAGCATATTGTCATCAGTGAACAAATGAGCTAATAATAGACTAATTCTGGGCAGGCAGACAAGTATTTCTGGTTCCTGCTATGGCACGATGACAGCGGTGGGCTTTGCAGTCGCGTATGACCTTCCCCTAACTGCCTTCGCGTCACCTCTGTTCTTCATCATAAGTAGCTGTAACTGCTGCAAACAACTCTCTGTAATTTTCACCACTTCAGCACAGAAGACTTTAAAGATTGACTTGAACAACGCCTTTTTTTTTTTTTTTTTTAACTTAGAAATGATTGGTTTTGGCATGGAAAGCTTCGCTACCCCTTTATTCCCTCGCTGAGATACCTCCAAAGCCCACGTATAGGCTTTAAATGTACCACTCCTGCCCTTTTTTTTATGCCAAGGTTGTTTATGGGCATACGGGGAAACATTTTGTGATTAATCAAAGTGTTGGTTATAGCCCTGTATTTTAGGTGGGAGCACCACGCAGGTATTTATTGGAGGTGGTGGCGACATTGCGTGATCAGGATCCCTGTCCGAGGGCTGGAGTATAATTATAGAACCGCTCTCATTTGCATATTGCCAGGATGCTGCCAGGAAATATTAATGGCTTACTTTTTATTCATTTAGCCTGTGTTTTTGAAAGATGCCTAAAAACAAAAAGATCATATCTGTATGTTGTTTTTTAATTTATTTTCACCTTTTTGTCTCCTTTGGAGACCCCTAGTGTATCAGCACTTTGTTTACCACAAATTAAACCTTAGCTGATTGTTTACCAGACTGAAGACCCTTGTGCATTACTCCAGCACTTTCCCTTTTTTTAATAATCACAACCTGGGATTCATTTGCAAGAGGCCCTAATCTGCATGAGAATTATACAATTAACTTTTGATTAACCGCCTAGTTCTTTTCGAAACCGCAGTGTATAGGATACTCTGCATTTAAATAATTTTCCTTAAATTGGGAGCAGGCCTTTCATTAAACCGGTGAGTTTGACTAAACAACAACATTTGGAGATAATCAGGGTCAAAACAATAGGCGAGGCTGCAAGGCTAGAATGTCATCTTTAAATATAACAGCTGAGATAAAGGCACCCAGATTGCGCCTTATCGAAACACAAAAAATCAAAGCTCTCTCTTGTCTGTGGCAAAATACCAGGCCCTAGTGTTTAGGGCGACCATTGTTTGGGCCTACAAGTGTTGCAGGATTTGCATTCAGAGAGCCGGGTCTAACACACATTACATCACGTAGGGTACTTATCTCGGAGTCTGACAATAATTATCGGGAAGAATATACTCAGAATGACTTTTTTTGTGATTTTTATGCATCCCCAACACAAGGAAGGGGAGATAACGGCATTATGAGAAAGGGGAGAGTCTCCAAAGGCTCTCCCTGGAGCTGCGTTCTTCGATTAAATTTGCTATGCCACTCCGGTGCGCTGAACAAGTGGAAAGAAAGACTATGAGGCTTTTATAGAGGGTAATAATAGTCCTGAACACAGCCCTTACCAAAAGATAAGATCCATTGTCAAAACAAACAAAAGAAGTGGTATTAAACACCACTTGAAGAATATATATGAGCAAAGTTTTAAAATCCTTGGCTTTTTTCTCTTTTTTTCTTTTTTTTTTTTTCCTACCTTGAACCTGGGGCTCGGTGGCGTGGCCGGCTTCTAACCAGACCCCTCTGCAAGCGCGGAGGCTTTCACCGTGCCTTGTCCCTCCGTCCTGCACTGGGGGGTTTGTGGTGGGCTCCATCTGTGGTCCCAGAAAAGTCAGAGAAGATGAGACTTAAACCAGCCCAGCCCAAGTTTGGTGTTTGCTCTGGGTTTTTTTTTTTTTTTTTTTGACATATTTACTGGCGATCCCGTATTTTATTCCTTTAATGCCTTTGCTGAAGGGCACTGTAATAATTTATCGCTCGTTTTTCACAGGATGACTGTGTTCCTGCATCAAAGCCCAGCTGCAGCCCACCACGAGGCAGCCGAGGGTGATGTACTCCTGGGCACCGACGGCTCCGTCCGACCACAGTTCCCAAAGATGCCTTTGGCACTGGTCAGTCTCTCCCTGGCTCCAACCATTCCCAGCCTGCTGTTGGCCTAGATTTTGATGGAAATATGGGTGTTCTCCCTAATAGACATCAATTTGACCTGCAAATGAGGCAATCTGGGTGTGTTCTTTCCCAAAAGTGTGAGGGGGGATGATGGCCAGAGCTGTGTAAAGGGGATGTGCATCAGGGTATGGAACTGTTCTGAAAAATCACAGCCACAAGGTGCAAATGATATATTTCTATTATTTTTTCCCTCCCCCTATGGTTATCATTACTGGGTTAGGAATAAGCATTTTGCAGCAAGCACGGCATGTGGAGAAACAAGCGTACAGATAAACGATATCTAAGTTTAATCGCTTTCTGTGATCCTGTGATGTGCTAATTAACGCAGGCCTGAGTCTGCTTACAGAACCTGGCTGCCACCAGGCATTCCGCAAAGACAAAACCGCTTAAAACAACGGGTACCTTCTGCCTGTTCCGTGCAGTTCAATTATTTCAGCCTTCCCTTGTACCCTGCGCTCAGCGTCCCCTTGCTGTCACCTCGCTCCCGCTCCCCAGCCTCCGGTGGAGCCAAGGGGAGAGGATGGAAAGGAGCCGTTTCCTCCTAGTCCTGCTCCCAAACTTCCCTCTGCCGACGTGGGAGGCTGCCACCCGGCAATTCGGCTGTCTGGGATACAGTCAGGACTGGCAAAGTCATCGGAAAACAGAACCAAAAGATTCCCCCCCCCCCCAAAAGAAGGCTCTGAAGGAGCTGCAGATGCTCTGCTGCCTGCCCCGTGGCTGTTGGCACGGCAGCACAACTGACACTGCGCCCTTAAAAAAGTGCTTCTCAAATGCTTTTTTCTGCATCACGGTGGATGAAACACCAAAAATATGTAAGAAATGTAAACAACATGTGAAGGAGAGGGTGAGGAGAAGTTTTCAGGGTCCTCGGTGCAAATGGCTGCCAAGGATGTCTTTGGAAACTGTAATCCCAGTGGCTGAGTGAAACTGGAAAGGAGAGCTCGGAGGTATGGTCTGTTTGAAGTGAGAATTCACTAATTCACTTATGATCTTTATGAAGAATTATTATTCATATTTATGAAGAATTTTGAATTATCCAAGGTCAGAGGGTATACTAAGATGGGGGGGGGGGTTGGAAAAAGATGATCTTTAAGGTCCCTTCCAACTCAAACCCTTCTAGGATTCTATGATTCCATGATGTGGTCAGTGCAAGTTTCCAGGGATCAAGGACTTTTGGTACCACTGAAGACAACAATTATTGAAGGAAATCAGAAGGTGTTGATGTTGGATATCTAAGAATGACCCCAAGCCGTCAGGGAAGCTTGGTGAGATGATTAGAGACAACCCCCAGCAAAGAGAAACACGCCCAAAGGTGTTTCTGAAAAGGACAGCCAAGATCTGCTG
Organism: Limnodromus scolopaceus; assembly: GCA_028565335.1. Classification (NCBI taxonomy): domain Eukaryota; kingdom Metazoa; phylum Chordata; class Aves; order Charadriiformes; family Scolopacidae; genus Limnodromus; species Limnodromus scolopaceus. Next base: position 37,666,432 of record JAOXNO010000002.1, read on the forward strand.
TTGCTTTTATCTCTTTATCAGCCCAATAATCAGCCCCAGTGGGCTCCTCTCAGCGAGCGGGATGTGATGGGAGGAATTTCGCCAGCATCGCACTAAATGCACGTGAGAACCTTTTCTTGATGCGGTATCTTTTCCACAAATGATCCCGCACGCTTTTAGAATGTGTGCACACATATAAAATGGCACGTTTTCCGGAGCAGCAGCGGCAGTAAGTGCCATCTCTCTTAAACACACTGCGGCCGCTGGAGCGGAGCGAGCGGAACAGATTTTAGCTCAGCTGCGGCACCTGCTTTTCCTTCTGCTGCCTCCTCGCTCCCGGTTCTGCCTCCCAGCCTGGGACCCGCTCCGGGGCTGGCTCCTGGGGACCTGCTGGTGGGAGGGGAGCTCAGGCTCAGCTCCTTCACCTGGGGACCCAGAAGCTGGTTTTGGGGAGCGAGCAGTGAGGAAGGGCTGGGGAGGAGGAGGGGGGGGAGCGTGGGGATGTGGTTGGAGTCCAGGGACCTCAGAAAGTTCAGAAGTTCAATCCCGACAAAGCTTTGGTGGTTCAGATAAGTATCTTTATAAAGGTGTGACCCTTTCAAATCTTTGTTTCAACCTTCCCTTTTTTTTTTTCCTTTTTCTCTTTACTTCTTTTCCTAAGCTTTTATTGCTTTCAAGGGACCCCTTTCTCCTCCTAAATTGAATCCAGGTCCTTGCTTCTGTTCCATTCCTGCTTGTTTTACTCTTTTTTTTTATTATTATTTTCTTTTTTTTTCCCCCCAGCAGACTGTGTACCTTTTTGTTACTGCATTGTGGAGTCACTTGTGGCATTCAGTTCTTTACACAGTGCTATATGCCAATGATGGCGTGTGTTTCATAATGCCCGAGCGAGCCCAAGCATTCAGGAATTGAGGTGAGTCCCCCAGATCACATCATTTGGCTTAAGAATCAGATTGTAAAAAGAAAAATGTCATTGGCGTCCCTGCATTTGGCTTCTGTGGTTTTTAACCTTATGGGTACTTAAAGGAAAAAAAAAAAAAAGAAAGGAATTGGAGATGTACAAAAGCACGGCTTTGTGAGTAATGCCGGGTATCCCGGGACTTGTGATTAAATCTGTATATAACATTTGAATGGAGCAAGAGAAGATGCTTTATTTCCTAAGTAAATCAAAGTGCTTCGATATGGAATAAACCACAAGCATATATTTCATAGAATCAGAGAATCACAGCAGGGTTTGGGTTGGAAGAGACCTTAAAGGCCACCCAGTGCCACCCCCTGCCCTGGGCAGGGACACCTCCCACCACACCAGCTTGCTCCAAGCCCCCTCCAACCTGGCCTTGAACCCCTCCAGGGATGGGGCAGCCACAGCTTCTCTGGGCAGCCTGGGCCAGGCTCTCACCACTCTCAGAGTGAGAAGATGGGCATCCACCCATCCTTGGTGGGTCTGAGCTGCCCAGGCTGGTGGGAGAGGAGCCAAGGGGATGTGCAGGCAAGACCTGGGGCTGCTGCAGGCGAGGCTGAGTCAAGGTGTCAAGCCATTGCTTTTAACACAGATTTCACCAAAAATAGGTGTAAAGTGAGTTGCTGCTAAAAGGCTGCAAGGCAGCCTCGGGGCAGACAGTTCCCTCTTCTTTTATTTTGCTTTTTGGGTTGTTTTTTGTGTTGTTTTTTTTTTATGATTGACTTAATATTGGCTCTGAAACTGCTGCTTATGAGTTTTATGAATGATGCCACAGCTTTTCTGCATACCTTTTTTGATTTACGGAAAGGTGACAAACAGCCCTTCTGCTGCCTCAAAAATGGCCATCGCTTTAGTCCAGCTCCAGCAGCCCCAGAGCTGGAGGGTTCTTTTTTTAATATGAATAAATTGTCACTTTGACAGAAGCACTCAGTACTGAGATGTGGTGACGATGAGGTGATCTTAACAGGACCATGGAAAAGACGTACGTGTGGGATTCTAAAAGCAATACCTGTTTAGAGAAGTCCAACAGACTGGTACAGATATTAGCTGGAGGAAGCTATGTATTAAAGCTGCTTTATTTTATCATTTACACTTCCTTGAAGTGTCCTGCCTGGAATTGTTTTGCTGCCTCTTCCTTATTGCCCTGGCGAAGCCTCCCCTGCAAGAAAAGCCCAAACTTCCCATTTTGATAAAGCTTCTATGCCAAGCCAAGTCTCAATTTCAGGGTGAAAATCACGTTCAAGGTCCGAGAGTGCACAAATGATAATGTGGTCAGATTATTTGTTTTGTATGTAGGAAATTTCACCCGTGCCAGGCAGATCACAGGGACGGACTCAAGTCCCTGCACCCAGATGAACATCCCTGTCATTTAGCAACAGGCAACGCTGGGGTGTCCTCTCTTTTTTGAAAAAATATGACAAACTTTGCATTCATTAGCACTGGCAGCGTTGCTGGGATCCCTGGTCAGTCTTTGGAAAAGATTGTTCAGCTCTGCTCTTAATTTTCCTGTGTGTTATCTAGGAAGACCTGCTTTCTTTGTATCCAAGCACCCAGGATCATCCAGAGCTTCAAGATGCATTTCTATTGAATTAAGTGAGCCAGCTCAGGTTGTGTAAGGCTTTAATTGGTCTGATCTACCTTACGTGTCTTTGCAGGACCGAAGCAACCTCTGCCAAGCTGCCGTGAGTGATTTCACGCCTGTCATGAACTTTGAATGCTCTTCTCTGAACCAAAGTACGGCTCAGCCAGGACAACTTTAGTTGAGGCTCCTCAAGCAGCTGCAAGACCTGGCAGACAGCAGAGGGTTTGTTTTTTCCATTTCAAGACAATGCCTTAGTTTGTTCCAGGACTTAAATTACATAAAAAAAAAAAAAAAAAAGTTAGAAAACAACATCTTGCACAGAAACAAGATGCTCACTTATTTTCTGACAGAGTGGAGAGGCCTTTGGGGGATCTTGAAAGCATCTACAGCCAGGAGGCATGTGTGAGGTGCAGCAGGACGACAGTCTTGCAGCAGGAGGAGCGGCTTGTAGCTTCTCCACATGACAGAGTCTGGCAGTCCAAGTCAGGAATTATTATGTTTAAAAAACTGTTGTAGCAAGTGGGAAGGGAAGCATAAAACCTTAGAGATATTAAAAGTATCTGCGACTTTTAAAAATATATATTTAAATGAGAGTTTTCACAAGAATTTCCACTCTTTACCCTGCGCAGGAACACGGCTGTCGTTGCGTGTGGGACGATTGTGGCCGGATTTGAGAAGGAGCATCCTTCCTGCCAGTCCTTCCACCAAAGTTCTTCTGCGGAAAGAGCTACATTTTGGTCTCGTATTTTCTGGCATTCCCTCTCCTGCCCTTAGCTGAATTATTAGCCAGTCGGGGAGGGATCAGGGAAGAAGACGCCGACTGCTGGGATCCTGCGGTGCGTGAAGGGATGCTGTGGCTGGAGGTGGCACTGAGCTGCCTGTCGTGGTCCCTACCCCAGCACTACTTGTACTGCTCCCTCCAAAGCACTACAGCCAGGCAGGTCCTGGTTAACTGTATCCGTGTTAATTGAATACAGTGGAAACATACGTATGACCTTGATGGGGTCCCTCTTGATATAAGGTGTATAAATTTAGAGGAGTTTCATTCTCACCCATAATATGACATGGAACTTATTTCTTCTGTAACAGCTTACTGGGCTGGGAAAGCGTTTAGAGGTAAATGTGGATATTTCTAAAACCCCAAACCCAATATATAAACTTTTATATTTCATCTTATAAACCATCCATTAGCATCCTCTCCCAATTAGGGACTTTTTAAAAGCTTTTCTTGCTAATACTTGACTTCCTCTCCCCCCTTTTCCCCCCCCAAGAATTTACAGAAAATCTTTAACAGTTTCTAGGTTTTATTTCCAGATTTTAGATTTAGCATATCGAGGTATAAGGCTATGCATCTGTATTAAAATAATGCTTTTTACCGATAAAAATCAAAGTTCATGGATACGATTACAAATAATAGCAGAGATGCTCATTATCTTCATATCTCTGTCATTCCAGTCACCAGTAATTGGCTAAAATATTAAAGGTAGGGTGTCATCACCAATGACCTCTTCATTTACAGTTCTGAATGACAGGGAAGAGGGAGAGTATTGACAGGGCTGACAGTGAATTTGGGTGTCTGAAGAGGAAAGATCAGGAGCCCAATTTTGGTCACTTTGCATGGAGACATTCAGGAATAGGTGTCAAAAGAGAGAGTGAAAGCCAAGGCTGAGTGAAAGGAGACAAATTGTGATCGGAGAGATAGATTTCAGAGTTATTTGTATAAAAATGGACATTAAACTGTCTGTGTGGATAAGCTGCTCAGCCATTGACCTTGTTGTCAGGAGAAGTAGGAGGTTCGTTTTAGGATGTTCTGCAGAAGAATATAGAGAGACTAAAAGAGGAAAGTGGTAATCAAAGGGGAAGAGTAAGAGATGCAGAAATTTCCAGAAAGGCTCATGAGTCCTGGGATTCAGTCAAATAAGAGAATGGAGGCTGCTGAAATTAGATTGAAAGAAAGATGAAAATTGTTGGCAGAATTAGAGAATTGGCCTTAATTTCCTTGAGAAAGGAGGTCTTCTCACTGGCGTACTGCAGGATTGTCCCATCTCGAGCCATTCCAGGCTGTGTTTCAGATTAACTAACAGGCAAAAGTGTCGTGCAGTTTTATTATTTGGGAATAAAAGCTTCAAACTGTTGCTCTGGGTGGATTAGGCCACCTCCAGAGATCCTTTCCAACCTCAATTATTGTACAACTCATACAGATACCAATAATATAAGTATATGGTAAGGCTATTTGAAATACTCTGAGCCATACTGATAGAGATCTCTTTTTGTTTTCTTTATTTTGTTTATTTCTTTTTTAGGAAAGCTAGTTTTCAGTGCCAGAAAAGGTTATATCTGTATTATATCACACCAAAGAGGGTTCAGAAAGGGCTCTTTAACATATTGTCAATAGATAATCTGCGTTTCCCATCACAGCACAAAGGTGAGGGGTGAGGAATTATTATAGTCCTAATTTTACAGGGAGGGAAATGGGATGAGGGAAGTGAGAAAAGCTCAAGGTCACATCGAAAGTCTGTGACAGAGCTGGAAACAGAGCCCAGGCTCTTTACTCCAATCAATACGTTAATAATGCCAATGACCATCTCTCTTACCTTTTTTTCCCTTCCCCATTCCCTCCGTGAGGAACTGGCTGTTTTCTTAAAAAGCTTGTTAGATTTATCAGTGAAAACATAAGGACAGTTGCAACAGCACCATTTTGCAATTACAGTTTAAATTCTCTCTCAAATTTAAGGTGCATTAAGAAAATGCTCCGTGAGGATAAGGTGGGATCGAGTCACATTGGGTGCCCGCTCGCCTTTAAACTGCCTGGCCCGGCCCTGGGAAAGTCGGCAGAGAGCAGGTGATGTATTTCTGATTGCTGCCTTTTAGCTTTGCAAAGTAACTCCTAAAGCCAATTTGGAATTGTTACAGGAGCATCGCTTACGGCGGAGACGCTGCCAGGGCCGACCAACAATAGCAGATGTGATAATAAATGATTTTAAAGGATCCCATTTTGCACTGCTTCCAACCCAGAAGGAGAGGAAAAACAAATGAGTTGACAGATTTGCTGGTGAACACAAGTTATTGGTAAGTAGTTGAATTCACAGTGCTCGCTTCTTTTCGCAATGCATTTTACATCAAGTCTCATTTTTGACTTTCCAAGTCAGAAGAGCCTCATTTTCTCGCTGGCGCTGAGTGAAAACTCTACAGTTACACGCTGGCAATGTTGGAGTAGGGCTTCCCGTGCATTATCACATTATTTTTGCTATCGGTTCAAGGAAATGGACACTTGATTCATCTTCTCGCATATATTGATTCAATCCTCCTTTTAATTTAGCACTGGAGAAGGCTATTAGCCTCCATTCACATCTACAATAAGATAATATAACCTGATAGCTGTTCTCCCAACCCATTATGGGAGAGGGATAAAATAGTTTTGTTTCTGTATGTAAGGATCTATTGACTTATTCTCCTCCGCCACATTTATAGCCGTTGCTGTCTCAGTGCTGTACGTCTTAATAGCGTTTCACCGAGGTGGGGTATTGATGAAAGCTCCCTCTGAAGAGCAGAGATAAAGGTCTTTCGCTCTAAAAAGGAGCCCAGCTTTCCCCCCTTGAACTTCGATTAACTGTATTAAGGACGGTGCAAAACAAACGCTATCTCTATCATCACCATTAATCATTCTCTTACAGTTTTCAGACTGCAACCCCGAGTGAGTCTTCTCCTGGCACTGGCTCCATCCCTCACTCCATTAGAATCGCCCGAGTCCCCTCCACTCTGGCCTTCATCCCAGCTCCAGCACAGCTCACTCTCTGCACGGCAGAGGTCAGACCATCCCGACTGACTCGTGGAGCTGAGAACAGCTCGTTTATTTCATGTATTTCCCTAAACCTGCCTTGTCTCACCCCAACACGCTGCTCTTGCCTTAGGCAGCTCCACAGTGTCAGCTCGAGCATGGTTCCTCCCTGCCCTGGCTCTGGTCCTGGCCTCATTATGCACAGATTAGTCACACCAAGACCTTTAAAGAAGCAATTCCTTGGCACGTACTCAAGAACCCTTTCCTTTCATTCAAAAAATGGTCATTTTCTTTTAATTCTTAGTTTAGAGGAGTTGAAGAAGTGTCTTCTTAGTGTCTTCTTTTGAAGAATAGAGACTATGCCCTGCTGTTCTGACTGCTGAGCCCTGATGTGGCAGAGAGCTAATTTCACTGTTATTTAAAAGCAGGAGGGAAGAAGAGGATGAAATCTTGGAGGTTTTGCTAAAAAAAGATGAAACCCAAATGTATTCTGCCACGCTCCATGCAGAAGCTTTGGTTGTCCCTCTATTTCAGCCCCGTGGAAGCCCTGTGGGGTGGTGAAGAGTAGGTTCTGCAAGAGAAAAGCTGGTGCATGGGGACGGACACGTTTCATCTCTGGAGCTTCACCCGTTCCCTCATCTGGCGGGGCCCTCGAACATCCTCCTGGGTCTTTGTCAGCCTTTTGGGCTCGATTACCAAAAATGCGCAACAGCCAGTGACAAACGTTACATCCATCAATACCCTCCTAGGACTACCCATAAACCAATAATTTTATGGAGGTTATTACCTCCATAAACCAATAATTAATTTGCAAAGTGGAAGATGAGATAGACACAGTGGATAATTTTTTCAGAAAATATTGCCCCACACCTGCCTTTACTTGTAATCAAGTAGTAGTGACCCATTTCCTATTTATTTCTGTTTACATTTCTTATACAGAATAAAATATGTCAAAGATTAGTTAGATTTTTTTTTATGCTGATAGGAGAAAAAAGTTTTTGTTTTGTGCAACAATACACTTTTTCTTAACAAAAAAAAAAAAAAGAAGTTAATGTGTTAAGAAGTCCTGATTCTAATTGTTCTTGCCATGGAAAAGGTACGACTGAATTAAATTAATACATAGGAGACTTGTTTTGTTCCGCAGTAACTACCACTGTTCTTTGAAAGGCCGTTCTTTTTTTGAGTTCCTTATCTGAAAAGGTTTACCATGTCTTCATGCAAGTAGTTGTCATGCTTTAGAAAAATCACAAACAGCAAAAAGTCAGAATTGTCAGTTCAGAAGACACTGCTTGTTCCACTGGGTAAAACTGAGAAAGCAACGCTGGCAAACGATCTTTAGGAAAAAAAAAAAACAAACCACAACCCGATGGAAACAGCAGCAGAATGAAGATAAAAAGGGTTGCAGGCTTTATTCTCATTGAAGGTTGGCAACGGGAAATCTGTTGGAGTAGAAGAAGAATATCTGATAGGTCATCTGTTGTGTAATGAAGAATAGAAGACAGAAGACAAGCTAGGAGAAGCAAGGTGATTCCAAACCTCCAAGGAACAGAAGATCTTATGAGAGAAACATGAAAGCAATACCTTTATAAACTGACCAAATTTAATTTACTGTCAACGAGCCTTGTAAGACTGCAAGCTGACAAAATCCATTTATAATGTTATGGGTAAGGCTGAAGTCATACATTTTTCTCCTGTGGAATCATTTTATTATGTATTCCTTTCTTTTTTCTGCAGGTTTTCTGATTAAAAATTACCACTAAGATGTCAAATATTTCCTTGTCCTCTGATACCTGGGCTTAGTTCCCCAATAACTTATTCTGCCTATCCGTCTTCTTTAGTCACAATAAAATGTGCTTTCAAAGGATGAACAAAAGCAGATAAATATGCTGTCATTTAATATGCAGAGTTTTCAGCAAAATGTCCATATTGTTCTGATCTGTATGTTCTTGAGAGACACTGGAGTTGTCAGTATGTTTTGTTGCGATATTTTAAATGCTTGGCCTCAAGATCAACGAGCATCATAAGCAAAGGCAGTTGTGATTTCAAGCAGATGGCCAGAAAATGCTCCACGTGAGGTTGTGGTTGCTTTTCTCTTAATTTGTGACACTTCCCAAATTCAGTGGTGGCCACTAAGTGACTCACTCATGTCAGTATGTTTTCAAGGTCACTTTTGAAGAACCTGGTAGGAACCTTTGCTCTCCATGAATAGAGCTTTTTGCCCTTGGAGGAGACTTTGAGCTTCACAGCATGAGGTTTAGTTCAAGAGGAGGAATACATGATGGAGCTTCTAAGTTTTGTGGACACGGGATTCATTAGCAGGACTTCTCTCTGGTCTTCCATGGCATAGAAAGAAGTTAGGTTGAAGGGCTTCATGCTTCCATGGAGCTCTGTGGTTCTCTGCAGGCCAAATGGGTGAGGAGAGCAGAGCAGAAGGGAAAGCTTCCCGTTACAACATGCTTTGGAGAATTGTGAGTGTCTTGTTTTAACCCTGATTTAAAGGGGCAGATCTGCAGTAGGAGAAGTCCCTCATCCTCCATCATGGGGAAAGAAGGCTAGAAAACATGGGGTTAACTTTATAGAAGGGATAATGGAGTCTTGTGCTTGCATTTTCAGGATGCTCAGCCCACACTGAGCTGGAGGTTCATGCCATCAGAACTGCAGGGGTGATCTCCTTGAGGACCACAGGGTGAGCCCACTTCAGGGACTCAACTGCAACTTGGGAGACGCCACAGCAAAGTGCAACCCAGCTTCTAGGTGAGGTAATATGGACAAACAACAGTGTTGTGATGTCATAGTGGTGTAGGAAACTGAAAAAATAAGAATGTGTTAGCAATGAGCACTGTATTACATTCTAACATGATATTACAGGGTAGGAGCTCCTTTGCCAGAATCGTTCTCCAGCCCATTCTGAAAAGAAGCTCTGTGCCCGGACACGTTAATTTTATTTAGTCTTGTTTTAGAAATCCAATAGAAAAACAGCTAAATTAGGCTAAACCACTTGATTCTGCTCTGTGCTCTTAAATGCCGTAAAGTAAGAAGATTATGTTACCCCCTTCCCCATAAATCAGGATTAAACTTGCATTTTCAGGTTTTTGTGCCAACAAAATCCCCAGTTTGCTGAGCTCAAATTCTCTAATCTCAAGCCAGAGGCCAGAAGTAGCAATGCTCTTCAGAAACAGCCATGGCCCTATTATGTACATGGAAGAATTAGGACTTCTTTTTTTCCCCTGAGCTCTGGGTGCACTATTCCTCCTGCCCTGGGAAGAGCGCGTTTCTTATCTCTCTAACCGTTGTGCTGTCTCAGCCTGGTCCGTGTCGCCTTGTTTCTCACATGCTTGTATTACAATCGGGACATTTCACCTGCAGCGTAGCAGGCAACTGTTAAAATCTGTGCCAACGTCCTCATATTATTTTTAAGAGAATGCAAGTTTTCCTTCATAAAATTCCAGTGGGCAATGAATTAAAAATGACAACTGTATATACAGTGAAAACAAGAAAATAAAATATACAAAACATTGCTAATGATCAGTTCTTGAAAAATTTACCAGGCACATAATACCCAGGGAGCTAAACTCATTAGCAGAGACTGTTACGAAAGCTGAGATACTCTGGGATGAGGCTCAGACACAACATATTCCAATGAAATCTCTTTAGCAAAATTGTTTTGTTGCCTTCACTGAAATATTTGGCAAGATCATGTCTTCCTTTTTTTTTAAAAAAAAAAAGAAAGATATCTGGGAGGTTACAGCATCTCATTAATCAGCCATCCCCATGTTTACGTGCTCGGGAGCTCTTCCCTCCTTGGGGAAGGCAGAGAGTTCCTAACGATGGGCCGGAGATTTTCCCCGCATTCTCAGGTGGGTCCTGGTGTCGTTCTGCCCATGCCCATGTCCCCCGGTCGATCCTGCACGTCCCCTTCTCTCCTGGCGGGGCCAATGGGGACTTACAGACCTGGGGCATGCTGCAAAGTGACACAGGCCATCTATACACGCTGTCAGCGCTCAATAAATTGTAATAATTAATAGTATCTGGATGACCTCACTCGATGACTGCATGACATTGGGTATATTGGATGACAGTACACGCCGATCCATTAACTTCACGGAGCCGGGTGCGTACGACGTGTGGCACTTCAACGCTGACACCTTCCAGAAACAGACAATTGTTTCACACCTCATTTGCAAACTGAAGGAGATATGAAATGAATTAAACTTCCTGCAAACACTCAGGAGGTTTACAGAGAGTCCTATCTCTAAGTCTACTGTACTATTTGCATAAAAGAATTCAGTATCAATGTAATTATTAATGATAATTCTAAAGTAGTTGTGCTGCTTCAGGATTTTTCAGATTAAGAATGTAATGAATTAGTAATAAAATCCTAACACAAATTTATTCCTAAATACAATTTCCTTTCTGGTTGTGAATCTCCTTGTATTTATTATAAAAGATGTACTTGTTGAAATAGCTTTTCTCCGGCGGCGCGGTTTAAAGATGCATGTCTTGGACAAAGTCAAATTTCTATTAGCGAGCCACTTTCGGAGAAGTCTGCCTTTTCTTGAGGCAGAAGGAGGATTTGACTGATGTGTCCTTGCATGCCGTGACGATAGAAGTCTTATAAATACCCTCCTGATCTGCAGCCCCAGCCTAGGCGTGGAGAAGAAGTCTTGAAGAACTTCTAATGAAGGCCATTAGCCTGCGGCAGCCTAATAACCATGGCTAAGTGAGAACGTCAGGCCTCTTTGCTCTTGATTGCGCCTCTTCGCTGGCTGCCTCCCCGCTCCCGATGTAAATCCTCCACTTTCTGAACTTCCCCCCCACTTCATCATTAACACGTACCTTTTTATTTGTTCCCTTTGTGTGCCGTTAAGTCTGCGCGACGCTGCACATCTGCGCCTCAGCAGGCCTTTTCTGCAGACCAGTGAGTCATTAGGAGAGATAAGATGAGTCCCAGATGTTGAAGAAACATGGTAGCACTTGGTGGATTGTGACTGGGACAAATAAAAGCCAAACTTTTAGCATTTATTGGGCACCACAAGGTAAGCAAGTTCATTTAGTTACATGGAGGTGGTGACATCTCTTAATTGAATTTTTTTTTTTTTTTTAATTCAAAGCCCATCTCTTGAAATTTTTTTGTGAGGCTCCTCACCTTGCATAACTGGTGACGGCTGAATTTTGCCATAAAGTAAGAAAACCTTCCATTTTCCCTTCTCTCCTCTTTTTTCCTCCCATTGCACTCTCTCCCCGAGGCAGTGCCTGCACCCAGGATGCCGGTACAATCATTGGTATGAATTTAGCATTTGCTGAGTTGTTCAGTTTTGGTGAAAGATGTGTTTTTCCTAGGAAATTCTAGGGCTTTGTCATCAGCTCTAGAGCAGGTTACAATTTTGTGTTAATGATGTAGATCATTTTTTGTCTGTTTTGATGTTCTGTAAAATTTGAAAAAGCGAAATAGCAAAATTTAGTTAATCTGATTGGTGCAGTAAAACCTGGATGTTGTTTTCCTTCAAACCAGAGGTCTGCCTCCTTATTTAATATCCAGCTGGGAATGTGCATTCCTGGTTTGATGGTGAGATCTGGCTCCGAGCCCTGGTTTGCCATCTTTCCAGTGGATGTGGTAACACCATAGTCACCTGTCCTCAGCAGGAACTGTCCACCAAGCCCAGTCATAGAATTATAGAATGGTAAGAGTTGGAAGAGACCCTAAAGATCATCCAGTCCCACCCTCCTGCCCTGGGCAGGGACACCTCCCACCACACCAGGTTGCTCCAAGCCCCCTCCAACCTGGCCTTGAACCCC
>JAOXNO010000002.1:37686133-37696418 GCA_028565335.1 Limnodromus scolopaceus
GAGCCCCTTGAGGGACTGGAAGGGGCTCTAAGGTCTCCCCGGAGCCTTCTCTTCTCCAGGCTGAACCCCTCCAACTCCCTCAGCCTGTCCTCACAGCAGAGGGCCTCCAGCCCTTGGAGGATCTCCGTGGCCTCCTCTGGCCTCTCTCTGCAGGAGATGTCCCATGTGGCCGGGCGGTGGCAGGGATGGACTGGGAGGTGGTGGTGGTCCTGGTGGCTGGATTTGCGTGGCGGTGGGAGCGTGCAGGATTCCCAGCCCTCCACCCGATGGCAGCACAGCTATGGATGTCGGGCCGCGACGCCTCGGCCATGGCCCTGCCTCCCACCGCTCGCTCACTCGCCAGCAGCGGGTTTTCCACAACCCAAAAAATAATCGCCCTTTTTTTTTTTTTTTTTTTTCCTCCCCCCCTCACGTTGTCCAACGCTTTTGTTTAAATCCCTTGTTAAGACATATATTTAGCAAACAATTCTCCTAGTTAAGGCTTGCAGGAAAATGCTGCAGCCTGTGCAAAACAGACCTAAGAAATTCTCAGCATGTGGTCAAAATACCCATTTTCTGAGGGGATGAAACTGGGTTTTAGAGTTTATACTTGTGCTATTGCAACTAAATTAAGTCATGAAAGAGGATAATACAATGTACCATCATTTTAAAGTAATTTAATCATGAAAACTAAAAATTTGGAAGCAAACAGATATTTTACTTAATAGAAACCATCTGCACTGTACAGTAGGCAAATTGTATAAAAATGAATAAAACTGTCTCTGGAGGAAAATGACTCAGGCACCAGCTTATATAATGAAGATGTATATGTGCCTTTTAGCATTTGCATTGTCTATTAGAGTAGGTAAATCGCAGCACTAGTGTAAGTGAAACAGTTACAAATTTTATTACCATCATATGACTGATGACAAAGGCAGTAATAGAAGTAATGCCTATTAGAGGGGGCTTGTTCCAGACCCTAAATAGCTTCGTGCTTTGGGCTTGGGCTGCGCAGCCTGAGCCTTATTGAGCTGGGGGGTCACCAAACCAGGGCATTTTGGGCAGGTTGGTTTTTGGTTTTTTTTTGGGGGAAAGCCTTTTCCGTCATTGGAGGTTTTTTCCTCATTGCTCTGGTCCCAAAACGGGTTGAGAGTCATCAGGATCCTCCTGCTACCGGACTTTTTATCCGGCAGAACGGGGTGGATGATTCTGAAACCAGTCCTTCTCTCCTGACGCCGCGTTTGTTTGGGGCAGAGATGCTTTTCTTCCTCACTGCAGGTCCCTTTTCCCCTGTCGTTGAAGGACAGATTTCACTACTTTTCAAAATATTTATTCGTTCGCGTTCAGCAGCTTTCCTAAATGATCGCAAATAATATGAATTATTCAATTTCAGGGCTGTAATAGCCCGCGTCTAGTCTGCTTTTAAAATGAAGTTTATAAGAGCCACTTTCAGCTGCTGAGATTTAACACTCGAAAGAAATGTGCCCTGCCTTAAAACGCTTCGTACTGTTTCTCCCAAATCCACAACAATGTGTGGGTAGAAAAGCAGGAATTTTCTGACACAACATTTTTTTACAACAAAGGAAAAATCCCACCCTCGCGGTGACATTTGTGCTTATACTTTCTCGGCTGGCATTTTAAAGGATGGGCGTGCGAGGGAAATCTGTGCAATGCAAAAGCAGATTTATTTTTGGTTTAGGAAGAGTAAGGAGGCGAAAGCAGAATCGGTTTCCACTTGCATATTAAGCGTATTTGGCAACGAGAACGTTTCGCATTAACAAATATGTAAAGTAAAAATACCTCCCAAAAGATTAAGACCTCTGTGAATTTAAAACAAATTAGATGCAATTTTCTACCCTGATGTGCTCACTTTCTGTTTTGCTTCGTGTTATCGTAGCACACGGGTCCAGGTGCCCTCCCTGCCCCGGCATCGGAGCCGCTGTTTCACACACGGGAGCATAAGCCCCCACCAGCATTTTGGGTAAAATACCACCTTTTATTTCTTTTTTCTGAGTACAGTTTTGGGTATTTTTTGGGAAGAGTATCAACCCCCTCTCCCCAGCAGGGTTTGAATTCAGAAGTTCTTTAAAAATTTTGAATTCTTTAAAAAAGCAGCAAATCCCTGGGATGTGGAGGCTGCTCTTTAGCAGAACGTCACGGTTTCAAGGCAGGCAGGTCAAATTTGGGACCAGAATTGTTTAATAATGGATATATAAGGACAAGATGTTCTCCGAGGGCTCGGTGCCACCCTTGTCAAGGCAATGTGAGTCGTTCCATTGGCTTCAACGGGCCTGGATTAAAAACTCACTGACAACCCACCCCCCCCCGATATTTAGCCCAGACCTACTGCACTGAGAAGGAATTAGGCCATCGGGTTCAGAGAAGGATCAGTTCCATGCCTTTAAATAGCTCATTAACAGTATTTCGTTAATTAACATCACTTACTTTAACAAAAAAGAAAATGTCTTTGCTTGCCCATGACCATTCAAATCTGAAGAAAAAAAAAAAACCACCCTTACTAGTTTTTTTATTTTGTTTGTGAAAATGTAGCCTGCTTTAGGAAATCTCACTTGTTTCCATCTTTTACTGAAAGATGTATGGAATTTAAAACCTTGCAGTTTTTTAATATCAGAAACATAATCTTTTGCGTATTATTAAACCACAGGCACAAATAGCAGTTTATCTTTCTATTTTTTAATTTGGTGATTAAAATCAAGTAAAACATGAAACTCTGAGGCGCAAATAACCCCAGAGTCCAAAAGCACAAAGGAAATGGCTTCAGAATGAAGACATTTATTTTCTTCTTGCTTCCATGTAACATGGTTTATTTAGTTTCATGTGATTTGTGCCAGGACAAAGTGTGTTCTATAAACAAAAAAGGGAAAAGGTTAAGCCAGTAATGAAGTGCAATGATAATAAAAAATAACGATGATGAAAAAAGAAAGGATGATAAAAAAAAATAAGAAGTGAAGAGTATTGCAAGTACGGAGCGGATGAGTCAGTGGGACCCCGAAATAGAGCATTAGGAAATTAAAAATAAGAATGTTTGGTGGGGGAGGAAGAGGATTGAGAATATTTTCTGTGTTTCCCGGGCTGACCGGGTGCCTTGGGAGCTGCTGGGGTTTGTGCTCACAAATCCCTCGGCTGTTTCTGGAGGGCTATCTCTTGCTCTGGCTGGTTTTTGGTGCTTGGTCAGATTTTTGCCCATTACCAAATCCCACCGTCCCCGAGATGCTTCGTGTGGGAATACTGAGAAAACCCAGGAGTGGTATTTTTTCTTACAAGTGAAATATCCCTGTGTTGGGGTTTAAACCCCTCACCCGTGGATTTCTGGGGATGGTCTGTGCCAGCCCCGGCCGGGGATGGGAGTGGGGCTGGGGGGGCAACCCCGACCCGGCTCCATCCCCGGCCCATGGGATGGGGACGCCCAGTCCTTTATCCACACGATGGCACTCTTAAGCTTTCAAACAATTTCATCTAACTCGGTATTTAATGTGAAACCTATTTTTTTTTCCCCCTGCCAAAAGCAAAGGGGGAGTTGGGTTGGGGGACGCGCACACTCACACACAGAAAACACCCAACTTGGAGTTGTGTCTCCCACCCCTCAAAATCCGAATGTCCCAGTTTGTCCCCAGCCCATCCCATGCCGTGACCTTGGGGGCTGCACCCCAGGTGTCACCCCCCCCGCCAATGGCCTGGATCCGGTGATGATCAGGGTGCCCACCGCGCTGCAGGAGGGGAGAGAGCTCAGTCCCTTGAGTGGCTGAAGGGCAACGGAGAGCAGCTGGAAATACTATTTTAGATGCGCAAAAAAAAACAACCCAAAACTGTTTAAAAAAAAAAAAAAAGCCCTTCTGCATGGCAAGAAGGCCACAAACACTGCAGCTCAAGACCAAGCTCGTGTTTGGACATTTATGGGGGAAAAAGGTCATATTTTTTGTTTTGTGGCTTATTCTGCACAGCCCAAGCTGTACAAAAGTCAGGAGCGTGGGCTGTTGTCTCCAACAGTTTCAGCTGTTAAGTGTCTTTTACAAACAGGAATTATTTGCTATCAATCCGGCAACTTTGAGCAGCGCTAGATTTACTCCATGTAAAAGCGCGTGTGGGAGGGGAAGGAGGTTGGGGAGGGGGTGGCAGGGGGTGCCAGGGGGGCCAGGTCCCGTCCTTCCCGGTGCAGTTGTTCTGACGGCTGCATGGCTCCGTCTGGGAGGTATGTGTGTGCCTGCCGGGAAAGTCAGCAAATCACTGCACACCAGTGCAGCCCTGGAAGCAATTTCTGCTCCTTTCTCCCCGCCGGCCAGGTGGGTTTGGGTACGGTGGTCAGGGGGCTGGAAGGATTTTCTTGGGTCTGCAACCCCCCCCCCCCCCCCGCCCCAGTACGCGGTGGTTGCACAGGCAGCAGCTCGCCCTGGGTTTGTGTGCAGGTCGCTGACCTGATCTGTTTTCCTGGCAAGGAAAAAACAAGACCTTGCTCCTTTGTTCCCTTCTTCACCTGAAGGTATCATCTGTCTGTAGGATACAGGGCTTCAAACGTCTCCAACAGGTCTTGACCACCAGCGCTTCGTGCCACTGCTCCTGCTAGGGCAGCGTGTGCCAGCCCACTTTTCAAGGGAAGGGAGTTTCACATCACCATTTCACTGATGAAAAAAAAAAAAGGTCGTACCATCACCAGGGATGGAGCTCCGAGGGCCTTCGGTGTCACCCCCACCTCAGCCGTCCTCACATCAACCAGTCCGTGCCGCTGGAGCCGCATTTAATCTTGCCAAACTGGGTGCAAACCCCTTATTAAAAACCCAGTGGAAATGGGAAAATGGACAAATTTCTGGCCCCCTGAGTGTCAAATCAGGCCTTGGTGGGGATGCCTCCCAGGTACCGCCGTAACAGACATCCTGAAGGTACCAGTGTAACATGCCTCCTAAAGATACCAATGTAACAAGCGTCCTAAAGGTACCAACTTAATGCCCATCCTAAAGGTACCAGTTCAGTGCACATCCTAAAAGTACTAGTGTAACTCACATCCTGAAGGTACCAACATAACGCACATCCTGAAGGTACCAACGTAATGCACATCCTGAAGGTACCAACATAACACACATCCTGAAGGTACTAGTGCAACATGCATCCTAAAGATACCAACGTAATGAGCATCCTAAAGGTACCAACTTAATGCACATCCTAAAAGTACTAGTGTAACTCGCATCCTAAAGGTACCAATTTTAATGCACATCCTAAAGGTGCCAACACATCAGGAGAGGGGTTGGTACTGGACTGGGATGTCTGCAGGCAGAAGACATCCTCCCCTCTGGTCGGGGTCTCTGGTATACTGGTGAACGCTGGGATGGCGGGGGGAGCAGGGCTGGGGATGGGAAGTGGGTGGTTTGGGGCAGGGCAGGAGCTGGGAGCAGTGGTTCCCAGCCTCTCCCTGCCCTTGGCTTCTCGTTGCCTGTTTTTGCTGCTTTCTTGGTTTTCTCTGGGCTGCAGGGTCCTGTTCTGACCATCGCCCAGCACCCACGGGGGCACTTCTGAGAGCGGCTGGGGAGAGAGCGAGGTTTCAGAGCTGTGCTAGATTACATCTTTTGAAAATTGCCAAGCTGGGGTTAGAGGGCATTCTCCAGGGAGTGTCCAAAATCAACACGATTATCTTGATTATTAATATTTGCATTGGCAGAACTACTGTAGATTTCTGTGGAGGAGCCCAGTCCCTCCACTGCTTATTGCCGCACGTCCGCGGAGCCCGTTGAGCAGCAGCTAATCCATCTACATGGTGGATGATCTTTTTTTTTTTTTTTTTTTTTGCTTTTTCATAAATGTCAAGATAGCTTAACGTGCAATCTGTATTAGCGGCTGGCTGACAGCACCTCTTTTGGGTCAAATCCTGACAATTGCCCCAAAAATGAGATACAGTGAGCCCTGGGCAGTTAGCCTGCGAAAATTGGATCTTCAGAGGGTGAGGAGGAGCTGTGCTTTAGATGGGTGTGGGAAATTTGTGCATATTTGGTCTGCACGCCTAGATATCATGGGAAGCTTAGTTCTCTACTTTTTCCATGTAAAACCAGGACATTTTTTCTAAAACTTAGTCCCGGGTCACTTTTTAGAAGCCCCCCCAGCCTTTACAAAACATTCCCTGGCACACCAGAGGTTAAAAGTAATTCGCTGGTTGAATCCTTCAGCGCTTAATTAGACAAGAGATTATTTGTACAACCCAGGAAACAATCATTTGGGCAGAGTTTGCTCACATGGTATGTTCTGCCTCATTTTTACTAAAGAAATTCTTTTGTTATGATTTTGGAGCATGAGCAGGTCACGCGTCATCTCTGGCTTTTTTTTTTTTTTTTTAAGTGTTATAGCGCATTTAATAGCGATATGATGGAGAGACCTGTGCTGAGGTATTGCTGCGGGTATATTTTTCTACTGATGCGCAAATACTGGGTTAAGTCCATTACTCATAAAATTCCACTTTTTTTTCATCACCCAACGCAACCTTACCGTATTTTCTTCTTAGTTGGAGTAAGAAATTGGGCTGTTTTGTAAGTATGTGATGGGTACGCTCTACCTTATTGCAAGAAACAATAGATATGGGCACAAGAAGAAGTTAGAGTATCAATACCAAGTTATTTACAGCACCTTTTCCACATTAGGTAGAGAGAGGAATGCGGCAGGGACTCTTCACTGCAATTACCAGAGCTCTCTTGAGGTCACCTGCGTTTTCGGTTACACGTATTGCAAAGGGAGCGTAATTTATTCCAGTTAATTTTGGATTTGAGGAATGGAAAAAAAAAACAAACCACAAACCACCACGCAGGCTATTAATGTGGCGAACGTGAAGTTGTTGGGTGGGGATGCTGGTGTTTGCGGCGCTTCCACCTCCCCGGCACCGCTTCCACTCCTGCGCCGGTGGGACGCGGGCTGGACCCCCTCCACCCATCGCCTGGAGAGCCGGGAGGACGTTTCCCGGGACGCTGGGCCACCCTGCCCACCTCCCTGCCCATCAGAGTTGCCTCTGGCGGGTGGATTTAGGTCTATTTTGATTTTTTTTTTGTCCTCCTGAGTGGTTGCATAAATCGGGCTCGCCCTTGGCCATCGTGCCGGAGGTGCAACCTCCCATGCATGGTGAGGATGCATCGCCGCATCCCAACGTATCCCATCCCGGCGCCGGAGGGACCGGCCAGCGTCATCTCGTGCCATCGCTCAGCCTGAAATCCTTTATCCAAGATAATATAAGGTTATTGCAGCGCTGAGATTTAGCTCTCGGGGAGGCCTTTCGGCTCTTCCTCTGTTGGCACCATGGTTTGCTTCCGCGGCGGCTCCCTACCTGAACGAAGCTCTTCTCCCACCTCACAGGCGATGGGACAAGAGGAAACGGCCTCAAATTGCATCAGGGGAGGTTCAGATTGGAGATTAGGAAAGATTTTGACACCGAAAGGGTTCTTAAGCCTTGGAATGGGCTGCCCAGGGCAGTGGTGGAGTCACCATCCCTGGAGGGGTTTAAAAGCCGGGTTGACATAGTGCTTGGAGACATGGGTTAGTGATGGTTTTTATCAGAGTTGGGTTGATGCTTGGACTAGATGATCTTAAAGGTCCCTTCCAACCAAAACAATTCTATGATTCTATGACTCTATGATTCTATGAAGCTCTAAAGGGACACGGGTAGCAATAAGTCAGCTGGAAATGTCATGTATTTCCTTGATGGCGAGGGGCTGGATGCCACCAGCAGCTTTTGCTGTGAGCAGCGTGGCAGCCCGTGGTGCGGGAAGATGCGAGCGAGGAGCATCTCCAAGGGATGGATGGGCCGGGGAGGACCCAGGTGGACTTTTCAAAAATCACCCAAACCTTCTTACACCCTGTGCCGGGAGGTGGGCGCCCGGCTGGGTGTCCCAGGGGGGACTAAGGGGGTGCCTTAATTTTTGGGACTGAATTTCTGAGATGAACCACCCCAGTAAGGCTGGGCACCGTCCGGCTTGGCTTCACAGCCAGGAGAAAGGGATTTCACGCCCTTTTTTCCCCATGTCCTGCAGCAGGAATTCCGGCGGGATGGGGCTTTGCTCCGGCTCCATCCCCGGCAGGGCAGAGCCCCCACGGCCGCCCCGGCGCTGCCGAAAACGCCGGGTCTCTGCATGTGTGCAGCTTTCCATGTGCGCTGGTTTCCACGGAAACCGCTCGCTCTACATGTGTGTCGCTTAACACCCTATTTGCTTTCATTTGGATAAGTCTTTAATTCCTGTGCAGCCCCGGCTCCGCGGGATCTATTGAGCCGCGTGTGCTCACAAATCCCTCTCCCGCCTGCCGGAAAAGTCCCTGCCTCCTCGGAGCAAGTTTCCTAAACCTGTGGCTAATCGGAGTAGCTGATGCTTCCGAGAGTAAGAGCTGGAGATATCGCTGCTCCTTCTTCCCTCCAGGAACAATTAGCGGGGGAAACGTGCCACGCGGCGCCGCTGGCATCTGCCACCACCTCTGCCGCTTTGGCTCTCCCCTTCGGGGCGGTGGGGCCAGGAAGGACACGGGGGTGGGAAACCGGGGGGTAAATCATCCCCCGAGCCCTGGGGGGAGGCAGCGTCATGGGATCATAGAATAATTTGGGTTGGAAGGGACTTTAAAGACCGTCTCGTTCCGAAACCTTTCCGTGGGCAGGGACACCTCCCACCACACCAGGTGGCTCCAAGCCCCCTCCAACCTGCCCTTGAACCCCTCCAGGGATGGGGCAGCCACAGCTTCTCGGGGCAACCTGGGCCAGGCTCTCACCACCCTCAGAGGGAAAAAATTCTTCCTAATACCATAGAATCACAGAATAGTTAGAGTCGGAAGGGATCTTAAAGATCATCTCATTCCACCCCCCTGCCCTGGGCAGGGACACCTCCCACCAGCCCAAGTTGCTCCAAGCCCCCTCCAACCTGGCCTTGAAATAGCTCGTTAAATGCTAATTACTGAGCCCCCCAGCGAGGGGAATGGCCGGGGGTTGGGGAAGGGAAGGGAAGGGTGACCCTTGCATTAGCCCCGTGGTGTCCCCAATGGTGTCACGCTGATGGGACACACCGTGTCCCCCACACCAGCAGCTCCTCCATACCCCTGGCTGAGCAGAAAAGGGTGACAAGGTACTGGGGGAGCTTTGTTACCCCAAATATTGAGCCGTGGTAACCCAAAATGGCTTTTTCTTCCCTACCCCCCTTCCTTCTGCATGTTAAGACGCTGCCTGTTCCTCTCCGCTGGAAGGGCTGGGGAATTTGCTGCTCTAAACCCACTTTCCTCCTCTCCAAAAAATCCCTGGGGCTGGTTCATGTGTGTAAAGCTCCTGTGTCACTCCGGGCTGGCTCCCGTGGGAGCCCTGACAGCAGCTAATGCTGTTAGTCTGTGGCGGGGAGGGATTTCGGCATTAAAAAGGGAAAAAAAAAAACACCAAACCAAACCAAAAACCCACCCTAAAATCACCAGCGGTGGGGTTTTTCTGTCACCCACAAGCAGAACCAGCCAAAAAAACACCTATGTCCTCTCGGGGACACCTCTTGGGGACACCAGAGGGAGGGTCGGGCTGGTTTTGGAGGGGGGGAGTCGGAGGGTGTTGGTGGCCCCGGCTGCTGGCGAGGGATGCGGTGGCACCTTAGGGCTTAACTCGGGGTCGGGCAGGGCTTTGCTATCTTTAGGTGGCAGGCGAGGGATTGCAGCTCTTAGGGTGGCCCCGCAGGTAAGGAGGGAGAAAAATCCCCCGGGTGCCACCAGTCCCGGCGCGGGGGCCACCGACCCTGGCTCCCGTCCCCGCGGGGGGTCTGGCCTCGCCGGCCCCCCGGCCGCCTTCACCACCACCTTTCTAGGACACAATCTGTACCCAATTGCGAGCCTGCTGTTAACTTCCCTTGCACTCTATTCTCGTGTTTGCTGTTATTTTTTAACACTTTTTTTTTTTTTCCCCCGATTTTTTTTTTTATATATATTTTTTTTTTAATTTTTTTTTTTTTTTTTTTTTTTTTTTTTTAGCATAAAAGCACTACCCTCTCCCCAGAGCCTGCCTGTAGCGAAGGCATGGTCTGTACAACTGCAATTATTTCGAAGAACAGATGGAGTGAGGAGCAGAAAGTCTGTTAATAGTAATAGAAATGCTACATGTTAACCTGGACAGCACACGATGACAGTCCCATGACTACACGTTCTGTTCCCACCAGCTGGGCTCCCCGAGCCGAGCCGAGAGATTCAGAAACGCCGTCCTCGGCTCCCCACCCTCCCCAAAGTTAGAGCTCAAATTCCTTCACACTTGGCGGCGGAGGGTTTTTGGGTTGTTGGGCTGCTTCTTCCCCCCCCCCCCCTCCCAAACCCCTCC
>JAOXNO010000002.1:37708629-37737896 GCA_028565335.1 Limnodromus scolopaceus
CCGCCACCCCACATCAAGGCAGGGCCGGCCGGCACCTTAATTAGGAGGCTGAAATTATAACACGGTGTTAAAGAACAAAGCGCCTCCGAAGGAAAAAATATGTGCCGCATATCTGACAAAGATAAATTGGATTATTCAAAATATTCCTGATGAAATGTTACATTTTGCAACTAATTATCAATCTGTTTTATCTCCAGACCAGCTGGGCATTTTTGTGCATGCAAGACCTGCCTTACCAATGATCTTAAGATGTCACTGTAGCGTTTACATCTTTTATTTCAAGATTTAAATAACTAGGAAGTAGCTAATGTAATTCACTGCTGAGAAGAAAGGCTAGTTAGTTGAATGCTTTCCAAAGTGATCTTCTCCTAATGAACTTCTTTGGACTGTGAGTAATGAGGCTTTATTCAAATAATGTTTAAGAAAGATTTTTATAATGTAATTTTTAAAGAAAGTGCGATATTTAATACATTTAAAATATCTTTATTGATCCTATACTGTCTCATGTAGCATTAAAGCATTGTGGAAAAATTTGGAATTGTGCTTTCCGAATGCTGCTTTTGAGATTAACAGGTTGCAGTTGCAGTGGAGCTGTAGAAACCGGGCAATTATTTCACAAATGTTCAGTGATATCTTACAAATTATGGTCTGACATGATTACAGCGCCATTTTGATGCAAAAGCATGTTTTGTTTAACTATATTTATATATCCTAGTAGCACACAACTACCTGGACCCCAAGTCAGACACTACACCTACCTACGCACAGGGGGCTTTGCTGCCTCTCTTGTAGCTTGCCATTTGGGACAGCTATGCCTGGGTTAATTTACTGGAGGTGTCATTAAAATTTTCTTTTGTGTATGATTTTGTGGCAGTTTTCAACTGGAACAAGAGACAATACCTAATAGGTTCCCTTCAACGGCAGGTTTCTGCAATATTTTGCCTTCTTGGTGACGTTACGAAAGTTCTGCTGGCAATGTTCCGGTGAATATTGCTCTTACGGGACTGAGCTGACAGCGTGGCCAAGAAAAATTAAAAAAAAAATATTAATTTCTGACATGACGTTTGCTTGGCCAGTTGCTAGGAAGGGACTACAATATATGCACCCCCCCCCCATTTTTGATTAACTAATGAAGGTAATCACTGGGCACAGGTTGACCTCATCCACCAAAAAGGTTGACTCCCACTGCATATGGGACCCTAACTGATACGCAGTGTAATCATATATTTCTGAAGCTAGTTTTATTTCCAGCAGAGGTTCGGCACAAAAAGGGCTACTTAATTCTAGAACTTTATTTTTTTTTGCTTTTATGTCTCAATAGTTAAGTTTTGAACTCCATATTCAGCTCGTCAGAGTTTTCCCAAAGTAGGAACTGGATAGGAAAGCATGGTTTGATCTCTTGGGAAGGCTATATATTTTTTTCCTCCAGATAATTCTTTCTGATTATTGAGGGGGGCGGGGCGGGGGGGAAATCCTTGTGGTCTTACTCCTTGTGGTCTTACTCCTGTGAATAGTCCCTGCCCACAGAGGGTAGCAGATCTCTACCCATGTAAGAAAGGTTGGAACTAGGTGATCTTTAAGGTCCCTTCCAACTCTAAACATTCTATGATTCTATGACCTGCTCCTTTGGGCTGCTTGGCTGCAAAGCAGGTGAGTGGCATCAGAGGATGTGAGCTTCTGCTCCCAGTTGACTCAGGCTGGAATACAACTCGTGTCCTGGAGCCAGGTCAAAAAATGTGGAGAGTTCAGCCGGTGGCACGTGGAATGGAACCAAATCAGTTTGCTCAGCTCATCACTTTTTCCTCCTGTTTCTACAGAATAAACTGTGTCCCGGCTGCTGGTCACATTAACTGTTCATAACGTCTTCCACTCTGTTGTATAAATAAACGCTTTCTGCCTTTTTAATTAGGATTTTCCTGAAGCTGCTCTCTACGTCCTCTACCTTCCCATGTCCTGCCAAGGCCTGATCCTGCAAAGATCCCCGCGTCTCCTCGGAGCTGCTCGGCGTCCTCACCTTCTCCTGAAATTCCTGCCGGTTAAGCGTGGTCAGCATCTCAGCAGGATTTGGCCCTTGCTTTGCATAAAAAATCTCTTTCCATTTGAATGTTTCATAATGTATGTTTAAATAGTCACAGCTCGCAAAGAACTTTGATGAGGCAAAGGGGTAATTGGATTTTCTTGTTCTATAATTAAAAAGGTATATATTACATCCACATTAATACCAAAAGACTTCATCATGATCAATGTTATTACAATGAATACCAAAGGATTTAACAGTGATCGGCCACTTAGTTTAAAGGGTACCTGAAATCATTAAATTGTTTGCTGGAGGGCTTATGGAGGCCTATTGGATCGCTTGTGACTACAATTTTTTTTTACTACTGGCCTGCAATGTAAGGTTTACTCTTACAAAGTAGGAGCAACAAGGTGATCATTTTCCTTTATTATTCCCTTATTGACTTCCAGTTAATTTTAATCTTTGCATTAACTGACCTCTATTAAACATGCCATGTATCTGATTACACTGTCAAGGTCGGGACCGGAAAATGACCTATTGCACCACGTCAATTGTCCTTCACAGAAGCCCTTACTGTTAATCAAGAGAGGAAGATTAAAGGAGATCAGAACTACCAGCCTGAAGTGTATTTGGTGTTTGACTACACCTTTCTACCAGCACGTATATTGTCCCAGAAAAAAAACAACACAGGGAAACGTAAGTTTTTAGGAGCAAATTCTGCTCAAAACTCAGCAGAGAGGAGTTCTTCAGGTAACGTTACGTATGAAACCTTAGCTCTGCCCTTAGACATTTTAACAGATCTGTAAAATCCCAAATTGAGTCATCTCATACTGGCATTGGAAAAACAGAATCTTTTTTTTTTTTTTTCAATCTTAAAATGTTCATGTTTGATATTTTTTTTTTTTAGTTCCACACAGGTATAAAAGATTTTAATTGTCTCTCAACAGGACTTGCTCACCTTAAGTGATTTGATAGGTTGTGGTTAATTCTTCATCAGTACATGAATATTTGTCCAGACTTCGAGTTTGCTATGCTAGTGGTGTTGAGCAGAATTTGGGCTTGTTGAACTCTTCATGTGAAAGCAAGGACACTTAATGTTTGTCAGTTTGTGCATTTGAAACGGGTTTTAGCAGGCCACCTTCCCACTCAGAGTGTAAGAATGACTTGTTATGCATTCAGGATGTGTGATTTTTTTAAAGTTGTGACCTTGTTGAAATCAAACCCAGTTTTCATCACAGTGTTCAGTAACATGTTGTTTGACTGGATGTTATTTTTCTGCCATATTTCACCTTACTACTCCCAGCTATAGCTATTCTATGGAACTTAATACTGGTGTTTGTAAGCTTTTCACTTGTAAACAGCACTCTGCTTTAAGCAGACTATTGACTCTCTCTATTTCTTGGCTTAACTCACTTTCAGTCCACTTCCAAAAATATCTTTACGAGGTAAGAGAAGAAACGTGCAGCTGCAGCAAGCAAAAGAGATCAAAGAATGCAGGAAAACATATTTCTCTCGGTTCTAACACCTTCATGTGAATCATGATATTGAAAAATTGTCAGGCCCTCAATAATCAGAATACCTTCAGCTGGTTGTGTGCCCAAGCATCGCTGCCTTTTCCCGGAACAGAATCGCTGCCGTTGCAGGTATCTTGTCACTGACGAATGTTTTATTGAGCTGCAGTTATTGTTTTGAGGGCTTTAAAAAAAGTTCTTAAGCTTACACAGAAATCCGTGTTTTTAGCTCTTCTGAAAGGTTTTCACATTGATAATAATGGTATTTATTACTCTTCAGCTCTGTGGAAGCATTTACTAGTTCAGAAGACACAGGTAGCCATTTTTGTTGCCTCCGTTGCAGGTGAGTGCATGGACATTTTCCGTGATGGAACTGGGAAATGTTACTGAGCGTTAGAACCCGGAGGGATGATAAATAGACATGTCAGTATTTAACACTAACCAAAAGCATTTGAGACCAGATTGAACTAATTTTACTAGTAGTTAGTGTAATTAAATGTTTTCACCAGGATGGAAAGCCATGGTTTGATTTTGAAGTAATTTGCTTGACAAATATCAGATGTTAAAATAATTAAAGCTTAGCCATTTATATTTAATCTCAAGTGGATCCATGAAAACAAGCCTCTAAATTATATCAGATTCATATATTAATTGACTCATGGATTTTAAGACCAACAGGGACTATTATGGTCATTCAGTCTGGCCTTCTGCATAAGTGGTCATGGAATTCCACCAAGTAATTCATGCATTCAACCGCTATTTTTAGAAGAAATCCATACAAATTGAGAAGTTTACAGTGACTTCATAGCCTTTGTAATCTTATTACATAGAAAATCTGTAGAAATACAGAAGCTCTAGGTGAGCATCAAAAGATAAGGTTTGCAGGGGTACAACTGTTCTGGAGTTATTCCCTGGACTTTTGCAGTCCTGTTGGAGTGATTTTTTTTAATATGACTGAAAGGGAAAGCATCAGTTGTCTTTCCTGTTAAGAGGCAAAATAAGGCTCTTTCTGCAATTCTGACAAAGTTATAAAAATGAGCTTGGTTTCCAGTCCTCATTCTGTTTTGCCTGTTCTCCCAATGTGGCGATAGCTCTCCTGTATTATTTTTATGGTATGTCAATCACAGAACTACTTTGACTTGAAACAGAGGTTTAACTTTGTTGTTTGTCACACTCCTGTGTTACAAAGTCAGGTGAATAATTTTACTGTTAAATTCAAATTAGTAGTTATAGAATGCAGTAGTGTTAATTTATTCTTTTGATAAAAAACATTTTTTTAATGTGGTAAACCCCAGTGACTACAATTGATTAAATCATAAATTGTTTTGTACAGGTGTAATTTTGGTAAAAACCTAATTTTATTATATTTGATTCACTTAATATATTTTGAAACTTTACAAAACAAAAATTCTGAAATTATTGTTGAAACCTACATACGTATTGTGTCTAGGATATATATATGAATATATGCAAAAAAAGTACTGATTTCTCCCTGAATATAATTACGTTACCATAGTTTAAAAATTTCACCTCTTCTCTTCTAACAATCTCATGTACGTTACTGTGCCTTTGGCCATCTACAGATGCAAAAAGTCTGTGTCTTTGAAGCTAAACAAGAAGGTAAATTGGTGTTAAAAGTCGGAGACTTAGCATGGTCAATGCATTGGTAGATCAACCATCGCAGTCTAAAATGTAGAACTGACTCTGGATATATTAAATCAATAAAACTATTGGTACAAAAAAAAAATTAGTTTTCTAGCTAAGGAATGCAGCAGATACTTTAACAGGTGAGATGATCTTTTTGGAAGATCTACTGCAAAATTTTAAAATCTATTCTTCCTTTTTTTTTCAGTATCCACAGCCTAAACAAAGGTTCACAAGCGTGGACGGTTTGTTTAGCTTTCCTGGGAGCTTGTTGAGCTTAATTTCAGTGAAGGGGATCCCAAGAGCATTTAGCTTTTATAATCAATTCTACATGTACTAGCTTATTCTTAATATAAAAATGACTGGTTGGCACATAATAATGTCAGTTTATTGGGATTCAGGTCAATAGTAGTATTTGTTCTCTAGATAGAAGAGTCACCTCCAAAACACTATGACATTCATTAATTTGATCATTGTGCTTCATGCACAGAGAACGGGACTAACCCAACTTGAAAATGTTTCTACTGTATGCAAGTTCTGTTCTGAAAAATAGTTTTATCATATAAAGGCTGCCATCTACTTCAATTAGACACAAAAGTTGCACCAGTCTACAGATCTTTAAGGGAAATTGAGAATGATTTTTAAAAATATGTGTGTATGCATCTTTATGATTTAAATCACAGCATATGTATTTATATCTTTTAGGGCACTGAGCATCTGTTCTTCCTCTTCTAAGCTGTACAAACAGGTATGCCTTGGCTTTCCATAAAATATACCTTATTTTTACAAGTCTAACGGATGCACTGTGGCCAATTACAAGGCATCTTTAAGGCAGTCGGCTCTGCTTGTTCTAATCAACTTGCTGGATGAACTGGAGCACCAAGGGATTGGCGAGAGTCAGGAACAGCATTTAGCACTTTACTGACCTTGAGTCCACCTTTTCAAAACTCCTTCTGGAACTAAGATTTTTTCCAGCCATTTTCAAGTGATTTCTTTCACTTTCTCCTGAGACTAAAACACTTGATTGACCCATGATGTTAAGCGAAATTCTTTCACTGGAAAAGAAAAATTGTTGCTAGTTCTAGACATGAAAATATTCATGAACTTTTTTTTTAGTGCCTAGAATTAA
This sequence comes from Limnodromus scolopaceus, assembly GCA_028565335.1. Classification (NCBI taxonomy): domain Eukaryota; kingdom Metazoa; phylum Chordata; class Aves; order Charadriiformes; family Scolopacidae; genus Limnodromus; species Limnodromus scolopaceus. The sequence goes on from JAOXNO010000002.1 coordinate 37,714,931, forward strand.
AATCTTCAAAAAGTTTTCAGCATATCTAACATCTGTCTAGACTACTTAACAACAGGTATTTTGGAATTTTTTCGTTGTGAAGGAAGATACAGAAACATACATGAAAGCACATCTATAAATAGTTAGATATTGAATTTTAAATGTATTAATTTTAGCTGTATTTTAGCCTCGTAGATACCACCATTATATATATGTGGTAGCACATGGATACTGAGAACTTCTGAAATTACATCTAGTAGAAAATTAAGGGGTGTGAGAAGACTTTTTAAAGAAATAAAAGCTTTTATAGCTCAGATTGTAGTAAATTATTTCTCAGCATTCCTTAGAAAGAATAATGGAGCTGGGGTTTGTACCGTGTGGACACTGATACTTGATAAATTTCTGGCTAAAGGTACCTTCATGAAAAGATGATTCCCCAAGGAGTTGTGATGACTGTATGCTAAATAAGTTAAGACAGTCAAAATTTATTTTTGTTACTAAAAAGTCAGTTATGTCTTAAATTGTTGCTTAAACTTGGTAGACTTTGTGTGGCATCAAAAAAGTAATCATCTCTGCTTTAAATTTGGAATAAGTCCATACTGAATGAATGAAGTGGTAGAAATGGCTCTCATGATTGACCTGTTTTTTAATGGTTAGATTGGAATTGCTAATTTCCATAAAGGAAAACCAAGAAAAGAAAAAAAAAAGTTTTTTCAAAGAATTCAAAAGTATTTTTTGACTATTCAAAGTTAACATTATTTTGAGGCATTTACCTATGAATTATTTTCCAAATGACATCATCAATAAATATAGAAGATATATACCAAATATGAAATTCTACAATACTATTTTTTTTCGTAGTTGTACTATTGGTAATCACCTTTCACATTACCCTGCCAATTTACTCTCTGAATTCATTAGACAGGAAGTTTTTCTGTTGAAATATATCAACGTAATATCCAAAAATGCAACTTAATCACACTGAAGTACCATTTGTAATCCTGTTTATGAAATTCTGGATCTTGAAAGGTTAAACTCTTCCTGTAAATTTCCTCGTGTTTCTCTTTAAAAATAGTCCCCTGGCACAAAATTAGCTTTTGCTTGGTTTTCTGTGCAAAAAAAAATGGACCAAATGCTGAAATTAACCAAAATTTAAGATGAACACCTGGGAAGAAGATATGTAGGGCTTCATTTCTTGTAAAACTTCTATTTGGGACTCTGTTTACTCTGAATAGTTATTTTGGCTGGAGGAATTATTGGTTGCTAGGTATTCATCCCCCCAAACATCTAAAACCTATGGCTTGCCGTTGGCCTCTGGGTACTAGTGAACTACGGTGTTAATTTTATTGGTCATAGGGATTTCCTCCTTCTGGTCACTTTTCCGTTGAAATAAACAGTGTAACACCTCGGACCTGGCTCAGACCTCAGCTGCACTGACAAGATCTCTTCTGCGGCACATAAAATGGGGCATGGCATGTACAGTATACGTAATTTAATTTTACAGGCTGAACAGTTATTCTCTAATCCCCTTGCTCTGCTGTGTCAGGAAGCAGGACTCGATGGTTTGTCTGGGTTTCCATGTTACAGAGGTGATACTGGGTCAGTAAAACAAACAAGCAGATGAAAAAAAGGAAGCCATAAAGTTGCAGAATTGTTATATGCTACAGGCGACTTCATTGTGGTTGAGACAAAGATGAGTTCTATAGCTTAGGAGAAAATCTTATGTACATCCCTGCAACGGAATAGGATTCTGGTTTACGGACACGTGGTACAAAAATTTGTGTAGCCTTTGGTATGTTGTTTAATCTGGTTGCTCATGTATAAAATGAGAATATTGATTCTTATCTCTCACCACCTCCTGTGAGGTTTTCAAGAGTATATATAAAGCACCTATAGATCAGTATACTCTATGGAGACACTTTAGAAGTGCAAAGTACTTTTAAATGGTGCGGATGGATGCTATGATGGTCTGTGTTTGAGGGTTAATTCACCTGACAATACTCCACTTTTCATGGAGAGGATGCTTAGGGGCTCGCAGGACTGCCTTGCAATGGAGCCAGCAGTGTCTACTTGAAAACAGGGCTGGAAAAGTCAATTCAGCTCTTTCTCAGATTCAAGTGAAGATTGCATTGTTATACCTTTAGTTGTAATTCTGAGGACCACTCCAGGTGAATGTAGACTGTATTAATGTGCATCAGTTATCCATACACCGAGCCAGTCAATGACCGCATTGATCTGGTCCTGTGTTTTCCTTCCAAGGATGCTACAATGAGGCAATAGAAATCATTAGGACTTGTGATATTGAAATCCTCTCGGTGCTGGCAGACGTGGAGCTCACACTTCACATGCTGTTGCAGCATCTCAAGAGCAGTCATGCCTAGAATTTCGAGTTGAAGTTCTTTGCTTATTTTTTTTTTTTTAGCAAATCTACACTGGTTTGCTTCTTTCTGTTGTACTTAGGTTGTTTTGCCGGGATCATGTTGTGTGTGCAGGACATATCCATTTCCTCATGTGTTGAATGTGATACTGGTTATAACGTTATACTCGTTTCTTGCTTTGATGCTTGATTTCTACTTATGGGACCCCATTGATACAGGTCCTAAAGACCATCCTTAGTTCTCTCTGCAGACTGAGAGTGCTGTAATGTATGACAAATTAGAATTTGCAAACTTGATTACAAAGTGTATGCTTGAGGCCATGTGTGTACGCAGGCCGTGGCCTGAGAGAAGCTGGAGCTTGCTGGTAAACCCAAAGGCTGCCTCTGAAGGTCTGACACAGCTCTTCAAAATAATTAGGAACTCAAGGTTGTACAGTTTCCTCTTCATGAGGACTCTGACCTTCTTAAAAGTTGTTAAAAACATTTTAGATTTAGCCAGGGTGTTTGAATGCTCATTTTTTCCAAGAAGCTTTTGCAAATGGCAGTGTTTGGGCACTTAATAGTCTTCAGTTATATGAACAGTTGATATCTTGTTCATCTTGTTCATCTTGTTATCAGTTGATAACAGCATATATATGAACAGTTGATATCTTGTTCATCAATAGTAGTAATTTGGTCATAACAAAAATGTTTCTTAGCCCTTCAGCAGAGGGCAATGCAGAGGCACAGAGCAGAAAACAATTCCAATCTAAGTATAAAGAGGCTATTACAAGTAGAAAATACAAAGAAATGATGTGACACTTACTGGTTGACATCATACAGGGTGGTTTCAGCATCTGCAGCCTCATTTTGCCAAGTTCTTTAGTATTTTCATAAAGGGAGAAGGTGAAGAATGATCTAGAAATGAAGAGTTGGAGGCATGAATCAGCCAATGTTGAAAAAGCTGCAAGTTTAATTTGGAGAATATAGCTAAGGAAGAAAGGCCAGGAGTGAAAAGAGAGGGGAAATTTGGAGTGGAGAACGCTCGCCTGGTCACACAAGTAACACACCCTAAATACACCAGGAAACATATGCTAATAAATCTGTGTGCAGGAAGGCGAGTTGTCAACAGGTCGTTCCAATTTTCAAATAAGGTTTGTCCTTGCAGGTTTTCTTCACACCTCTCCTGATGGCTGCAGGATTAAAACTATAAAAAAAGCAAGTCATAGAAACAAATTGAAAAATGCCAACCCCTGCCTCCAGCTTCAAGTTTCCTTTTGAAAAATTGCTAAAAAAAAAAAAAAAGCGAAAAAAGAAATCTCCTCAGAAGAACATTGCTGACTCGAGGGATGGAAGAACTAGAGTATGGATGCTTTAGGAAATGTGTCAGGCTATTGGTGGGTTATGGAGCTGATTCAGCTAATCTGGATATATTAGGTGGCAGTCTCTATGGCCTGAAAATGGCAAATATTCCTTTCATTTCCTGCAATGGACCTGAAGACGTGTTACAAGGCAGCTTTTTCTAGAGGATCCTGAGATCAACTTCATAAGAAAAGCTGTTCTTCACGATAACTCCACTGCAAAACTAAGGGTTTTGCTAAAGTTTTGTTAACACGTTGTTAAGGAGCAAAATGTTATTGAAGGCGTTGTCATTCAGGTGAAACACTAACCCAAAATCTTGACTGTTTGTTACTATTAAAGACCCCTTGGCACTTTTCACGAGAGCAGAGGTGTGAGCCCTGGTGTCCTGGCCAAATTCCAGCTTGGGTAATTAAATTCTGCCTTCCTAAAATCCCCCCTGTAGTTTCAGCCGAGTACAGTATTCTTCATTTCCTCTCTGAAACTGCTGTACAGAATTGCTTTGTGCTGGTAAACAGCTGCCACATCTCACCCCAGAGGAATTGCTGCATTTTGGTACCGAAGCTCTCTCTTTCCCTCTCTCTCTTTCTCTCTCTCACACACACGTACGACACGCTATTGCCCCGGAGCACCCACGAGCATCCCTTCTCGCCGGCGGTCTTGGAGGCAGTGAGTGTGCAAGCCAAGCTCTGTCTCTGCAAAACAGCCCTGGACCACGTTCCCTTCTTTTATTGCAATATTTGCAAGCCATTCTCGACTCTAGGAATTCAAACTAAAAATACCTCGCTGTTTCTAAAGAGCTGGGGAGCTGAAGTGGTGTTGGTGCCGCTACCCTTGATTTCTAGATATTGGTCATACCTGGTAAATGGTTTCATTTTCTTTGCTGAGGAAGAAATCTTGAGTCCACTTCTACTGGGGCTTGTTAAGCTGTTGCCTTGGGGGCCAGTTGATCAGTTGTTAAGTAGTAAGCAGCTTTGGCAGTCAACAGGCACAGGATCCCCTGCAGCTACTCCAGCCTGCCTGCCCTATCATTCTTTATAGAGGTAGCTGAGTATTGTCTTAGAAGTGCAATAATGATAAAATACGAACAGATATTGTTCATTCAATTTTGCATGCGCCAGTATTTTAGAAGTGTGCGACATCGGTACGGACATACACACCTGTATTTCCTTGTCAATAGGGGCTATGAAAGTCCTGCTGAGAATCTTTTACAGATTTTTTTTTTTTTTTTTTTTTGGATGAGAGATCAGGAACTCTAAGTGGAAAAAACCAACAGCCTGAGAATTGCGTGAGCCATACCCGAACGCTCCTCAGCTGTTTGTCCTGGCTGTTATCAGCCAGCTTCAATTCACCATGAAAAACTGTGAGAAAATAAGGCAGGGATTCCAAGGTTTCTTCCTAGGCACTCCAGCAAAATCACGGCCAGGCCACGGAGAGGAATGCTTGGCGCAGGGCAAACCTGACACACTTTTACCTGACAGCAAGGAAGTTCTGCAGTTGTAACGTCATTGTCGTATCAAATAGTGCTTTTTTTATTTACTCTCTAACATGTCATGAGACACTTGTGTGAAAGGTGTGATATGTTCTAAGTATTAGGGGGAAAAAAAAAGCCAGCTTTGTCATTTCTCTGTCTCAAAAATGTTTCAGTGATTATAGAAATATTCATTTACTAATCCATGTGAGCGTTAAGAAATTTTGTCCATCTGATTTTCACTCAGCTAAGAACACCAGGAATGGTTCAAAGCAGGCTCGACAGATTTCGACTTCTCAGATGCCAGTAGGGTTTTTTAAAATGTATTTTATGCTGGGGTTATTTTGTTTGGTTTTTTGGTTGACTGAATTACCTATATTCCTTGAAATGGTGCTTAGTAATTCTCAGCGACTGCAGAGATGCCTACTGGGAAGTGGTCAACTGATCACAACAAACCCCACTGACTCCAGGCTCTCCTACTGCTTTAACTCAATTGCACTTTCTTATCCAAAGCCACATCTCTTAGGAAAATCCCAGAAATGCTGTTTGCTGTGAAGCATGGTTTTAATATTATCACAGCTATTTGAAAAGACAAAAGATTAGAAAGACTATTCGGTACCGAAGGAAGAAACAGTTTCAAGGGAAGGATTTACTGAAAACACAACTCACATTTGCTGCTAATGTTTACTTCGTAGTCCATCTTCAGCTAAAACATTTCCCCCTTGATGCTGAATCTAACTTCTATGGGTACGAAAGGCGATGTCCATTCTTCATCAGTATCTTGATCTCATACGGTCTGTAAAAAATTACAGGCAAAATGGAAGCTTGGGATTTTTTTTTTCATTTTTTTGTCCTGTATTGATAATATATTGTTGGGATTCAAATCTCGTTATAAAGTCAGATGGGGAAGTTTGGACATGATAATTAAAAAACAGATGGATGTTAAAGAAAACTGGATGTTTTTCAAAGCCCATAGAGCTGATCCGTAACAAAAGCGCTCACATCTTCAGGAAGGACTATGAACTATGGTTTTTAAGGGAGAGGTATGATAGAAGTAGGGCATTGAGCCTAAACAGCTGATATTTATCACATGCGTCATGACATATGGGGACAAATATATTGTAAACCATATTTGCCAAAAAGAGATCAGGCAAGATTTTCAAAAGTGATCAGAAATCACTGCAGTTCAGTGTCCGTGTGCCCAATGTGAAGCCCACAGGAATGAAGGGTTGAGCCCAATTTATTCCACATGGGAAAGGACAGGGTTTTAATGACAAGTGCCACCTCCTGCAGGGTGGCACATGCCCGAGGCTTCCGTGTATCTGTGCAGTTCTGTGTATTTGCTGTTGATTCTTCCAGAAATGACATCTCTTCCTCCTTCTCCTCTTCAACCAGCTTCTCTACAAAAGCACCAATATCAGGCGGATAGGAAGGAATTGCAGGTAAAAGATGGAAATACTTAAATAAAAAGAACTAAAAATTAAAATAGTTAATGGCACTTTATGGGCTGAGATCTTAATTTCTAAATTAGGATTGTTCTTTGCAGCTTTCTGCCTTCTTCCGTAATGACTTCCTTCTAAAGCTGATTCCTTATTAGGGGAAACCACAGCAGTTTGCTCCTTGGCCCATAGAAGACCTCCAGTAGATCTATTAATACTCTGCAGCCAAGTCATTCAGATGCCCTGTCTTAAGACAGGCACCTTCCTTCTTTGTTTGTTTCCCATTTGGAGAGAAAACTTCCTTTTTCATTTTTAGCACAAAACCAAGCAAACAAAATTCTCTGGTTCTGTGACTTTAGCCCTACTGATGGCAGGAATTGCAGTCCAGAAAGCAGCATCCTTTGCATGTTGGATCTTCGATACATCAAACGACAATGTTGGCATTGTTTTGAGAGGGTTAACTAAGATTAATGAGAAAAGAAACATGAAGCCATGGAGGATCAACATTACAAATCAATGACTGAATAAATTTAATGTGTATTCCAGCTGTACTTTACCTGGCATGAGACTGATTCTTAAGAGTGTATCTTTTATGCTTCTAAATAACCCACTAAGACAGGAACACTGCTTCCACTTTAATAATGCTTTATTTAAGGTTTATACGGTAGTCAATGTATTGATCTAGGAGGAATTTGTAGAATAAAAAAAAGAATGTTTAATAAGGTACAAATAAACTCCTCCAGCTTTCTTCATTCCCTACCCTTAGTGTTTGAAAACTGCAACTTCAGTATTTTAGTTCTGGAAAAGAGTCATTAGAAAATAAAATTAGACTTGCTGGTAGTCAACGTTAGTTTGAACCTTAGACTTTGTATGGACAAAGTAACTTGCCTGAAAGGTGAACTCTTTTACATTGTGTAGCTTTCTCTAACACCATTCTGTAACTTTTGAAAGCACCCCTTGTAGCAGCAGATGAAAAGGGATGCATATTTTATTTATTTATTCTTAATTATTGCTTAGAGCTAGGAAATGCGACCTCTGTCTTTGCGAATTAGATCCTTTGTCGTTAAACTTCACAATGGAGGTGGCTGGCTTTCTTCCTTTAATCACAACGCTATTACCCTTAAATTGCCTCTTAAAATTGCCATTTGTCTGGCAAATCTGACGAAGTCGCTTACCCCCCGATAATTACACGCACAAAGCCGGCGACAAAGAGAGACCTTTTACATGTCTGAACGGTTTTGCAGTCCAGCCTTCCTAATCAGATTCCAGAAATTGAACTTGCAGAAAGTTTGTGCTAGCCTTGTGGATTTTCATTTCAGATGTTGTCAACTCAAGGGCATTTGGACCAATCAATATCTGTCTGTCTTCTCGCACAGAGAAAGTTGGCTATTAGAAAAGAGAGGCTTACAGCAGGCTCAGCCAATACCATTAGCCCTAGCCTAAGGGCAGTTGTGTCCATGTGCCGGGGTAGGCACCTGCCCCCTCCCCTCCCCCACCATTAAGAAGGCCACTGGGGATGTCATTTGGACATAGCGGGCAAAGAGCACTTCTTTATTCTTTCTCTTTTTTACACCCAGACTTCACCAAAAATCAATAAATCTGTTCTTTGCTTATTTTCAGAACTTTACTTCAATATAAGCAAGGACTTTCCTTCCAGCTACAAACTCCAGTAGCACCAAGTCAGGGATTTTTTTTTGTGTGTGTGTGTGTGTATTTTTTATTTTCCTTTCTCTGTTCCAATTTGAGAAATAATTGGAAATAATATCCACTGTTTCTTCTTTTCCCTGCTAAAGATTTTTTAGAAGAAAGACCTTGATCTGCTGACTCTTTTCATGATTCAGCACTTGATTTTTCTCTCCTTGCTGTCCTTTTACTGCTAATGATTTTTTATGATCAGGGAATGAAATGATATATTTCTTTGTTTTTCAATCAACAAAGTTTTCTCCATGTTGAATTAGGTTTGTCTACCTTCTGTGTCAAGACATTACCAGTGACAGTACTGTTGATAATTCTTTAAATATGAAACTCTCACCCTTCAGTTTTAGCATTTCTGTATTGGGGAGCCAGGTATGTATTCTGGGAGGGCATCAAGTCCATGCTTGAATGTTGTGAGATTATTTTTTGAAAGAAACATTTTTTTTAATCTACTCATTCTGTGGAAAAATAAAGATAAATTAAGGGATGATTTTACTCGGTAATCCAATGACCAAACCAAGTGTCAATGGGCATAAATATGGAGCCTGAATGTTAAGAAACCAGCAAGAACTGTGGGCAAATAGTCACAGAAGGGCTATTGACTTAGAAGATAATGACAGAGGACAAAAGGAGAGGACAAAAGCAGAAATGGAGTTGATGTGGACAGAGATAAAAGCACTGTAGAGATGGTCCATCAAAAAAAAAACCAAAAAACCAACCCCGAAATGGTTTTGGAGGAAAAATTTAGGAATACATCTTGATGAAAGAAAGCTTTTGGCTAGAACTAGTGGAGATAACCACTGGTAGTAATTTTGCTTAACAGATCTGTTAACAGAGTTCATCTACAACAAGGTTTAATAAATGCAAAAGCCCTTGTCCTTTTGGCTATGAGAAGTCAAAATGGAAAATATTCCTGTAACCAGGAATATCTCATCCGCTGACCAAAAGGTCTGGTCACGTAATGCAATCCATTGAAGGCTCAAGTTCTGGAAGTCTCAGGGCTGAGGTGACAGTTAATATTTTGATCTAAAAGAAAGTAAATGAATAGTTAGGCAAGTGCCTAAAGGAAAGACCTCGCTCAATTCCTATAGATTTAATATTTGGGTACTGAGGAAATGCCACAGTATGAAGACTCCTTTTCTGCGCTAAGCTGAGCTGGAAGTGCAGAGATGGAAAGATGCACAGAATTAAAAAGAAAGAAGAGAGAGTCTTGTAAACCCCATGAAGCCAGAGAGGAAAAAATGTTGGTTGGGTTGTGTTTCACTGGGACAATTTGGCATTTTTTGGCTATTTTGCTCTAAGAGCAAGCAAAAATGTTGTTATTAAATATTCTTCAAATGACCTGTGAGAACTTTTTAAGGTTGAAAGCTTTCCATCACCTAAAGATCTCACAGGTAGTCTTGTGATATGGGAAATGTGCTGAAAGTTCAGCCAAGCTCCTCTTGCAGTAGATGCTGAAAAGCTACGGCCAGTTGTGCTGTTTTGAGTTTCAATGGCTTAACTGACCTTTTACCTATTTTTTATCATCAGCAAGACGCTCCAAGCAAGACAGTTAAGACCAGGAAACTTCCTCACCCCACTGTGATGAAGATTACGGATGTATTTCCGTAACAGAAGCGTATGGGAGGATCCCTGTGGCTGGTTTCCCCAGGAGGTGTTAGGACGATGTCAGGATGCCAAGAGCAGAGCCAACGTTATCTGAGAGGATGTCAGTAAGTTGGAAAAAGGCTCTTTCCTTAAGAGGGGATTTCCATGTGATCTGTGGATATGAAATGGACTTTATGATAATACACACTAATTTCTAAAGTGGCTTTAAATTAGTGTAATTTTTGGCTTTGGAGATTTTTTTCCTCTAAAATATACAAGGTTCAGGTTTTGGGTTCCTCTCACAACCTGGCAAGACTCATGCATTTTCAAGTGCTTATGCAGCAGTACTTGCTGCTTCATTGAAAATAGTAGTACTGTGCTAAACAGCATCATCCTGGGATCACTTATGGGATTTAGTGGTGTTTGAGGGGTGAAGGCTAGGATACTGTAAAGTGAAAACCTCCAGTGCAAAGAAAATAAGGTGTATTTCTTATAAACCCCTGAAATAGCTGCATTTCATTTAAGTGGTTGAAATGCATGTGGAAAAAAATAGACCAGAAAAATTTTATTTGCTGCCTAGGTTATAAGAGTTTGGTAGGATATTTTGAGACTGATGGGTAAAGGGGTAAACTTTGTGGCTACTTAATCTCCAGAGCTGAAAATATTTCTTCATTTGAGTGAGGAAATTTGTTATGCCACTGAGTGGTTATTCATTGTATAGATTATTGTTTCGAGCAAGAGCAAGATCTTTTATTTTTGATATTTAAATGGAAAGAAAAAATAAATAGCATGTCCTTTTCAAAGCAAACATTTCAAAATGACTAGTCAATACCGACTATTAAAAAAAAAATAGATAAGTCCCTTAGCTGGGTTCCCACATCATTAAACTCCGAGGGAGTTTGGTTGCAGACATTATGGAGCAGGATCCTACCCTTATAGACCTGTCACAGCAAAAGATCTGAGTAAACCAATGCCTTCTAAAACCACTGTCTAAGTGTCATTATGATCACTGAGTTATTTGTTTTAGCTTTTTGGTAACATTGAAGTTTGTGCTCGTTTCCATTTTTGTATTTGCTTTGGAAGGGGTGTTTTGGACTAATTAGATTTTGGAGTTAACATCCATGATATGGGTAAATATAGGAGGCTCCCAATTAAGCCCAGTACAGACCCAGTGTCCAGCCAGTGCTGTGATGCTCACTTCCGCTTCATCCTTCTGCAGGCTTTGATGAACTCTCTGATGCACACACGGCACTTACCTCAGACCAAAGAGACACAGCTGTGTAAAGAGAAACATCAAATGATTCAACAGCACTTGCTTCTTACCTGGGTGTTACTCGCCAGTTCAGCCAAACCAATAAAAGCCGATTTCACATCGCAGACGTTCATCTGTCCAAAGGTATGGCACGTAGAACAAAAGGTATGAAACAAATTAAATACGGCATTACAAAACTGTAAAGTATCCTTAAGAAAAATGTCATCATGGAACTGTTCTTGTTCTATTATTTACACTATCCTTTCAGAGAAACATTTTGCCAAAACGTTTCACCTAGGTACATAGAGATATTTTTTTTTAAAAAAAATTATTTTGAAACTGGTCCTTCTGTGCTTTCAGTTTGCTACTATATAGACAGGAATTTGCTCATGACTTCTGTCATTAGAAAGAAAAAAGGCATCTGAGAGTTTATCTATGACCTTTTTAAGATTAAGTACGTCCAAACATAAAATTCAGTAACAAAGAGTGTAGAAGTGGTTTAGAGTATTGGAAGAATCCAGAAATGAAAACAAGATCCCACCTCTCAAAATTGAACTGCCCTTTGTGTTTCTGGGTATCTCAGAAACTGAGCTCTTAAGGCTGAAATATGAGGAGGAGAAAAATACATACCCAAGCAAATATCTTGACATAAAAGCATTTAAGGAGGATGAGCACTCACTTGAAACATGCTGTCTAGCTCTTGGCTTCATCTTGAGCTGGGAACTTTGCTTTTCCTCTGAAGCTTCTTCTCTGCAGACTCATGGTCCTCTCCTGCTCGTGTTGCACAGCTCATAGCTCCCATTGGAAGAAATTTCAATAACTTTGGAAATTAAAAAGCCCACTCAAGCTGCTTATGAAGTCAATACTGCAGAAAATGAATGTCACAAATTTGGCACATCGGCCGCTCATAGGTTCATGTTGTAAAGAAACAACATGGGATTGCCTAAACCAAGTATAAATTCACACTACAGAGGGAAATGCATAAATACTTCTCGGGATGTACTTTAAAAATAACATGGTTTATTATTTTGTGAGGATATTTGGAAATTTCAGCATTAGCAAGGCACGAGGGTAGGGACAGCTGAAGCTGTGGGGATGCAAACTCCCTCATTCCGTTTTGCTGGACCGGTTCACTTTTTAGCCGTGCGTGCAACCACGGGCATGAACACTTTTTTTTTTCCAGTGGGTTCCCCGGTGTCAACAGTTGAGCACATTAGTGTCACTTGTGGCTGCAACATCCCCTGGTGCGGGCGCCTGTCTAATGGACAGTGGTGGGAGCCGGCAGACATAAAACCCCTGAGCTGGAGCCCATCAGGCAGCCGGCGTCGGATGTGTCAGCTCCAGCTTCTCTGCAGAAAATGTTTCTTATCGTCTCCAGCCTCACTGCTCCCAGTGAGTGTGCATGCCAGCTTTAGTGCCTGCTCCACTTATTTCAGGTATTTTTTGTGTCAACGTCCCGATAACAGTCTAAAGCCTTATTTTTTTTTTGTGCTGACAGTGGTAGGAAATATTCTTCATCTTTGACCAGATCCTGACTCTCTTCACTCTTGTTCAGGCAAAACTCTGGTTGGAAAATCCCTGGCTGGAACAAAGAATGCTGGATTCAGCCTTATTGCATATTAACACTGCAAAAAAATTAGAACTGTGAAGATTTTTTTAATAATCTGACCCATCATCGGTCTCTAAGGAACAAGAGGAATCCATGTCTTAGAATTTTTAAAGACCTAATAAATAATTTGCCATAACCACAGGCTACCATGGCATAGTGGAGCTAAGGTAATATTTAATTTGCTTATTTACAACATTAAGTAAAATATTCTGTTTCTTTTTTTTAATATATATTAGTATTTATTGTGATAAATATTTGAAATCTCACTGCCTGGTTCTCAACAGACCTTCTTGGTGTGTTTTGGAGCCTCACACAGCTAAAATTATTCCATTATGCTATTAAAGCATAGAATGTGCAACATGCCATACACCTCAAGGCATTTCTCAGTTCATTTTTATCTTTTTGAATACCTGTAGCTTCCTTTCTGCACTAACATTTCACTGCGAGCATTCTCTCGTATCTGCCAGTTAACTTTCCCTTGAAGCCCAGTGGCCTTCTCTGCTCTGGTGGTCACTCATCTCGCCCCTCTCAGATCTCGGAAGGGGGTGGCAAGCAACATAGTGAATGAAATATCAAGCAAATTCACATCAAATGACAGCGTGTCCCCCCGCCCTGCCCCGTCCCCCCAGGTAATAAACAGCCATCAGGTGTAAAAGCATTCTGCCCCATAACTCGTCCTCCTCCTCAGTGTTTGCCCGAGTCCCTCGCGCTGATTGTGCCAAGGTGCCTACTTTGTCCATCTGAATATTCAAGCCTGACGGATTCGGAGCAGCCCCGTCCTCTCCCATTACCAGATCACTGGCATTATGATTCTTAATTAGAAACGCAACGCTATGTAGATGGGGAAAGGAGAAGGGGAAGAAATGAACGGCAGAGAGTAACTGTTTTGTTGATGCCTGTAGTCTCGGCTAAAATACAGCTCCTGCTGCATTTCTTCCAGCAGCACAAGCCGAATCTTTTCCCTCATTTGATACAGTGACCTCTCAAGTGCATCATTGCCCTGAGGGCTGAGGGCAGTCCAGCAACTGTTAAACCCCTTGGGTTGATAATCTTCTCCCACATTTGCCCTTAACACCAGACATACCACCATTAGCTACAGCTCCACTGGTGCTCATTAGAGCCGATCAATATAGACTAACATAAAGAATGCTGCTGCGCCTTCTGTTATTTTTCAGTTACTGCAGATTTACAGACTTTCACCTACAACACAAGGCTTTGCTGCTGTACTATGTAAAAAAGAGGATTTGAGACCAAAAAAAAACCCCCAAACCCAGACAGTTTTTATTAGATGCCTAAATGTTATTTATCTTGCTGCTCAAAATACCTTGTTACTAGAAAGTGCACAGAAGATGTTCTGTACTAAATTCTCCTTGGATTAAGTTACCGTAAAATCGCAACTTTTACAAATCACAGCAGACGACTCAATAAACAAAATCTCAACACATTTTAATATGAAGGAGTGTTTGAGCCTGTAAAGTCTATGCAAACGCTTTCATGAGCTTGGCCTGACATATTCTTAAGCCCATTGACTGAGTCCGTGCTCTTTGCGGTTGGGTAGCGATTGTGTGGCCAGTTGAAGGTCTACACGTTGAAGGCATGTACCTAGAGTGGCTACAACACTGCTTACTACCACCAGCAGGTGTTGCTAAAGATCACAGCAAGAATGGCAACAACAATTAACAAATGTATCCTTCTTTTTCCACATTTTATTCCAAAGAGTCGTTCAAATGATTCACATACTGCCGATTGCAATAGGAAACAACTAAGGAACTAACTATATGAAAAGGTACAAAAATCACAGAGCATCTAGTGAGAATTTTGCAAGGAACAATACACAAGTACTCAATTCAGGGGCAAGAATCAAATTTTTTACTTTTAATTTGCATTTGGAGAAAAGGGAGGTCAAAATCTTCATGGGATTGACCAAAAGGCAACGTGATGCGAATATAACAGCTGGGGTTTCGCATCCTTTGTTTAGTCCGCTTGATCGTTCCATCTTCACAGTACTTTTTAGGATATAAAGCAAGGATAACATAGGATCCAGCCAACTTCAGGAAAATTTTAACAAGATTTTACTCAGTATAGAGACAGGTATTACTTATCATGGATGAACCTAGTCACCCCAAGTAACAGGATGGCTAAATGGGTATATGGAACATTAAAAATACTGGCAGCATGTTAAACTCTAACAAATCAAGACTAAAAAAATCTCATCTACACCAAGTCTTTAAGTATTATGTGACTTAAAACCTCTAGTATCTTACTCAAAATGGTAGCTTAAAGAGTTCAACATTGGTTGATGAACAAAAAGGAATTTCCAACTGTCTGTTTGAGCTGAAGAAGTAGTATATGGTAAATTTTATCTGTTTTCATCAGGTACATCATTCAACAGTCGAACTTTTTCACAGTTCTCCAGTGCTACAGGCGATTAAATACTTCTGTTGAACAGCTTATTTATTCAAGACCTTTCTGAGGAGCTGAAAGGGTATGAGAATTTCATTTGTGAAACTGGGGATTTCTCAAAGTCCATTAAAGCACCTTTACTTACAGAACAGCACAACTTCTCCAGATGCGTCCTTTGCTTTAGTGGACCTATTTGCATCTTAGGTATTACTTAGTGTGAGTAATGTGGTAGGACTGAGCCCTTGATGATAGGCTGATTAATGAAATCCGTTCTGCTGGGTGAACATAATGGAAAATGTGATTCTGTTGGCTTCTAAAGTCTGAAATTCATCTCCATGCAAACGACACACATTTTATGTATGTCATAAGCCTTCTACTATCCTTCTGCTTAGATGGGGATTTCATCCGGTGAATGGAAGGGTGGTTGTTACATCCATTAACGTCGTTAAAATGTACCCAGTAAACCCATTGCTCATGACATTGCCTCAAGTTTGAATCTTCCCTTCAAGAAGAACTAGGATAAACTTGAGGAAAAACAATCAGTGAATTAAACCTAAAAAACCCCTTTTTGAGACAGCACACTTTTTAAGAAAAAAAAAATTAATTTGGTTTTAAGACTTTTAGTGAAAGAACACTGGCAAAATCACTTGGTGTATAACTTACTGAGTTGAAAAATGGCAGCTAATTTCTAATTTTCACCTTTCTCACTCAGCTTGCTGTTGTCAGTCGTCCTTATTCATAGTCTGCTAAATTAATGAGCTGTATGATCTGAGCTCCCCTGTTTATTTCCATGCAACTGTAAATCTTGCCCTTAAGCTTCTGGTCAATTGGCTATGAGTTCCTTACTTCTCCCATGATGAAGACAGAAAAGAGCCATATTTTCCAAATTGTGCTTCATTTCTGTAGTTCTTTTCTGAATTCCCTCCAACTTTTCCCACATTCACATTTCAAAGTGCGGGGTCCAAGAGGGAGCACATACCTCAGCAACGGGTCCACAAATCTTCCTGACAGCGGTAATAATTCCTCACCACGCCCCCTCGATAGTCCATAATTTTCAATAATATCACAATATGGAGCTAGCAGTGACTGTCCAACTGAGAGTAATATATTGTATGTTTTGATCAACAGGGAAAGGTTTTTAGGAACTTTCTCTTGTCAAAGCTGGATATATATTCCAAGCCCTAATTATTGACCAAGTTGGCACTTCATGCAACAATGTCTTTGGTTGTAAATTAGCTGGTTTTAATGGTCTGCAGCAACACTTTCAATATCCTCTTTAGTGCCAAGTTTGAATGATGGAACTTGCTATAGATGCTGACACTTTTTATTCTTAAACACCTAATGCGCAATATGTTCCCGTGAGTTTTAAAGGGTAAGATAAAATGTCAAAATTGTTCAAAAGTCTCATGTATATTTTTTACTCAGAAAGTTACATACTCAAAACTCTAATCAGTCCACCTGGATTTAGGAAATCCCTTGTTATCTTAGCGGTGTGAAAACTGGACTACGGATAAAGAAAATGGTATTTTTATAGAAAGGTCCTCTGAGATGGGACTGCTCCTCTGTTGTCAATGTAGGCCAAAGTGCCAGTGGGAAGTGCAGTACATGACCTTAGTCAATTAGCAGGGTCTCCTTAATCTCTTGGGATTACTTTGATCTGCAATATCAAGTCTAACACCTTAATGAAATTTTACAGATAGTCACAGAAGACATCCATGTAGCAAAAAAACAATTTCATTTTATACCTAAACTCCTAACACATGCTTAATAAATCCCCAGAAGGGAAATAATAACTATAACCATATTCAACATAAATTTCTCTCTCTTTTTTTTTTTTCACACTGTGTTTATGGCTGAGAAAAACAAGATTATAACAGACAGGACTCTGCTTGTGAAAACTGAGAACAGATCAAGCTGCTGGTTCACATTTTTCTTGAGGAAAACATGTTGTTTGTTTGATTTTAAAACTCCTGAAATAAGGGTGGTGTACCAGATCTTAGTTGTATTTATTATGTGAGTATATTTCAGATATATGAAATTTCCATGGTGTTTCACTATCCTGATCTGTGTATTCAGCCCTGCTCATTTGAAAATTTATCCTCATTTAAATCTCGTTTGTTACTCTGGTCTGAACAGTTTTGGTGCAGTTGATTGGACAACCTGGCCCATTGCTGATATAATTACTAAGTAACTACGTAAAATTTTTGATCACGTGCTGATTTTTTTTGCTGTTACGTTCTCTCCTTATTCAGATGGTTTCACCTGAAGATCTTTGCAAGGCCCAGCTTGCAGAAATGCAGAAACACTTCAATGGGATTTCTTTTTTTTTGCAGGGAAAAGGCTCCAGGATTCCCTGCCCAGAAGTGAAAACATGGCACGGATTCACACTGTCTAGAGGAGATGGGAGGGACCAAAGGATGGGGTTTAATTAGGCCACAGCTTTATTAACTCAATTTATCTGGGAATTACGCAGTGGTAATTCACACGGTGGCCGCTGCCTTCGTAGAATCATCTGGGCTGGAAGGGACCTTCAAAGGTCATCTAGTCCGACCCCCCCGCAGTCAGCAGGGACATCCCCAACTAGACCAGGTTGCCCAGGGCCTCGTCAAGCCTCACCTTGAACATCTCCAGGGAAGGGACCTCAACCACCTCAGCCTGTTCCGTTAATCCCCTGGGTTTTTGGCTACTGTAGCCCTCTGTGCCAGTGTCAGTGGTCCATTTCTTTCTCTCTGTGGAACATCTCCATATCCCAGGTCTGTGGCTGCAATCCCATGTCGCTGGTCCCACACCCCTCTGTGCCAGTGTCCTCCCCCTTCCCAATAGCTCTGAAACCCTCTTGGCCTTCCTCCCAGTAGTCACAAAAATAGTTTAACTTCTATTTTTAGAGGCCAGCCAGACTCAAAATCCATTGTGGGGACAGTTTCTTCTGGCAGCAGAGCCCCAGGTGCCAAAGTCAGAAGATGAAGCTAGAGCCTGGGAGCACCTTCCTAGTTGGTGGTGTGTGCTGCCACCGACCCCATGCTGCTGGGTGCCTTTTGGGGCTGGGTGGTGAATCCCAAGGTTTGATCACCTTCTTTCTGTTGCTTTTTGCCTCCTCCAGCCTCGTTGGCCATGGAGCCCCAGCAAGGTCCTCCTCTGCTCTCCCTGAGCTTCTCATCAGAGCATCCTGCAGTCAATCCTGGGGAGAAGGTCCTGCCTCCGCCCTGATCTCCAGCTTCCTTGCAAAATCCCAAACAGTTTCCAGATGGGAATTCAATGATTGTTTTGGATGCCTGGTGGTGAAAGAGCAGAGAACAAACCGCTCCAGCCGCTGCTGGACATGTTGGCTGTGCTTTGGGGAGGTACCGGTGGTCCTTGGGGGGACCTACTGCACTGTGTGGTGGTGGTGATGGTAGTGGTGGGTGATGGTGGTGTTCTCTGTCCTTTTCAGGGCCAACCAACATGGGAAAGGGCTCAGGCAGAAGAGGGAGGGCATCTACAGTCTCCGCAGGCGTGCAGGGGCAGCAGCCCCATTGAAGCTAATTGGATGGCTCCTGTGAGTAAAATAAAGTAGACTCGATCATTTCTGCTGCAGCCACCAAACCGCTACGCGAAAAGTGCAGCATTTTATTCTCCACTGCTGCTGCTCACAGGGCAATCCCTCTGCTTATCCAAGGCATTTCACCAAAATCTCTTTTTCTTGGGGTCTGACCTGCAGTCCTGAGGCAAAACACAGACTGGCTTTAAGGGGGAATTTTGCCCAAGTGAGGGCTCCAGCTCTCACCACCGCAGCTCGAGAATGTGCAACGTCTCTCCTGATGCTATACATACAGAACATATCTATCCATAATTAGATATGATTAGAGGAACCAGAGATGTTCAAGAGCTCTCTTTTATAAATTGCTTTTCGCAGTCAAATTAAGGTTTATTGCCGAGTGTCTTGTGGTTTACGCCGACTCTGATTTGCACAGTTTTATACCGTTATTTTGCTTGTTGTACTCACACGGCCATATAGCAAAACTAAATCAGCTCTCCCCGTAGGCCCAACAAGTGAGCTTTCCAGTGTGTAGAATTCAATGGACAATCCCCATAACATTTTCTAGTTTTTAATGCATTCAGTAACTGTAAAAACCTCTTAAAACTGAACAAGGTTATAAAACTTGGCTCTATACAGATTCCCCTAATTAACATATGACAGATACATGCAGTCATTCCACTGTGCTCTCCTCCGGTAACTGCTTAACATAACTATAAAATGCTTCCACGAGGTAGCGCAGGCACCGGCTTTGTCTTCACACACATCTGTTGCATTTTTTAAAGGAAAAAATAAAGTTTTAATTTTTAAAATCTCAATTTTAATAATGCATGAAAAAAACCCAGGAAAATTCTGCTTTATTTTCATCCAGGTCTTGTCATACATCTCCCTCGGCATTGCCAAATGGTCCCAAAGTACTTTCTGTCCCCTACACCATTCTGACTGTGGCAACGTGCTCCCGGTGGCCAAGGTGAAGAGTGGTGAGTCCTGGCACCCATGGGTCAGTCCTGGATGTGGTTTCCAGCACCATCATCATCGCTTTGGTGGGACACAGGTCTGGCTAGGACATTCTTGCCCAGGGCTGGTAGAAGACTATGGTATAGCTCTCTTAAAATATTTAAACAGTTGGCCAAAACTCACAAAACCACTATTTAATGTCAATAGCAACTCCTCAAAAGAAAAATTAGAAAATTTTCCAAACCCACGTAAATCATGCACATTTTTGAGGTGAGTTAGGATTGAAAACAGAATTCTTAATTTTTTCCTAAACAAATCTTCCATTAACTATTTATAGAATACTTGCTTTTCAGTTAATGACCTGTGTTAGAAATTTATTAGGCAAAATATTTTTCAGAAATATTTCTAGGCCTTTCTAAATGAAATAATTTTTAACCTTTTTTGGTCTTTGTTTTCCACAAATATCCCTGAAGGAAACCTCTTAGAGGAAACTATCCTCAAAACATGGATTTGAACCGTGTGTTCAAGAATGTGTGAAAAGATTAAGTAAGAATTTTGTTATTTTTAGCCAATTTATCTATTACCGTTTGATAATTTGAATTGTTTTAATCAGTCAATTTTTTTTTTTTTAATCAGGTGCATCAAAAATCTATCTTGCTAATATTTTCTAGGCTTCAAATGAATATTTGGCCACATGTGAGAACTCTCAAATGTAGAGATTGAGAAGGTTCTTCCTCTGGATTTTTGCATTTGAACAGGCAGTGTAGGGAAAAGGTGGGAGAGGGACAAAATGACACCATTCCTGTTTTACCAACAGAAAATTGAGTGCTTTAGAGATTAAGTAATTTACTTCAAAAAAAGTTTAACCCAGATTTTTTAATCCTTGTTCATTGTTTTAATCTGAAAATGATGCTTCAGAAGTGACTTGTCTGATAACACCCTTCAAATGTGTTATGAAGAAATAGAATGTTTTCTCTAGAATTTGCTGCTTTGTTCCATGAAAAGTAGCACCTGTTCCCCACACTGTAGAGCAGTAACATCAGGTTTCTGTGCACTGTAGCCCTTGTGAAAGCACAGGAAGGAGTTTATTTGTGGAGAGAGCAGTGATCGACTCCCATCAACTGGGGATGCAAAGGCAAACCTAAATGTCTGGAAAATCATAAACGAGACAGTGAGCGCGTGAGTCCAAGAGGAGGAAAGTCAAGCTCGGCAGAGTAGCACAGGGCAGTAAAATAGGAATATACCTCTCCCCGCCTTGGCCAGAGCGATGCTGCTGTGCCGAGACACGGAACATTATTTCCTCTTGTGCTTTTCCAGGGTCCGGTGTGATCCGCAGTGATGAGACCCAGATGGGAGATGGCAAAGCTCCCCTTAATGACTGCTGATGTTTTCCTGCCCGTAGCCTAATAGAAGCAGACAGCAAAGATTCTTATCTTATCATGGGAAGCCTTGACAGCACGGTATTTATCTTGATGCCAGGATTATTTTGTTATAGACTCTAAAAACACCATCCAAAAATTACTCAGATTCATATGGTGTTTGCTTATGCCTGAATGTGAGTACATTTTGGTTGTACAGGTAAGTCCCATATGCATTTTTAATATAAAACAATCTCATATAACAATAAGAAAGCTTTCAAATCTAAATATGTGAAATCTCTGTATATAGGATTAAAAAATCTATATTCATTGTGGAGGGAAAAAAAAGGAAAAGATTACAAAAGACCAAAAGCTCTAGGGTTCAAGCTAATTTTTCATCTTTTCCATGGGGAAAAACACTGGTAAATGTTAAGAAACACCCTTCAAGAACCTTTAATTTGTTTTTCACTCTCCAAGATATAGATTTTCTCCTTCCCATTTAAGTAAAAAAAATTTCCTGTGGGTTTGTAGAGTCATTTGAGAAAATATATATATATTTGTATAATATTACATGCTCTCTAACATAGCTTTGATTATGCTGTCAGATCAGCCTAGGCAGAATTTGACTTGTAGCCAGGTCCACTAACTTTCATTATCTTCTCAGGAGGTATTAGTTCCTGTAGATCACACAAATCAATTGCAGGACCAGGTCCTTATTCCAAAATCTTGGTTTCATTGTGGTCAGTGGCAAAATCCCTATTGACCCAGTATGGATCAGGACGTTGCCATAAACATCCAGTCTTTTGAAGTCAGTGGGAACAGGACTGGGTCATTTTATATTCGTTGTAGCCTGCCATGTTGTGGTTCTACAATTGGTTTTGCTGCTGACCTGCTGTAGAGTTCAAGCAGATACAAGTGGATCCACCCCAGTTTATCAGCAAAATGCAGAAAAAGAATTAGAACTGGAGCTTAACCTGGTGTTTTAGCATGGTCCTAGATCAATAGAGGTCTGAATGTCCTTTTGTAGGTATGCACACATATATGTGATGTGTTTAAGCACAGAAATATGTGTTTTTGTGTGTGTATGTGAGTGCATAAGCACCCTGCACTGAAGAATTTTATTAATACTACCAGGGATTAAAGTAAATGTATTGACAACTTGCCTTTTCTAAAGTGATCATTTTATACTCATTAATAATTTAGCATCCAAAGCATTCTTTGAATAAATGTTCAGAAAAGTAAGTCTTACAGTCTCCATTTTACAGATGGGAAAACTGGGGCAAGTTGACAAGAGGCTGATGACGATGGGTCATTGCCAGCTTTAGAGACAAGAAATTGCCCGTGGAACCGTCAGTGGTGGAACAGGGAGTTTGAATGCTTTAGCACTCATCAATCACTACTCAGTGCTGGTGTTTCAAAGTGCTCTGCTACAACCGGCTGTGTTTTATATTCAGGCAGAAATTGCCGTTCTTGTAGAATTCGGCTGTAAAGCTTCAGTTGTTGTAGCAAGTGTGAAATTGCATAGAAGTTATGGTAGACTTAAATAATAACAGCATTTTCCTCCTGCCCCAAAGTTACGGCTTTGTGTATGTGGACAGGTCCCTTTGTCCTTGCAAATTGCCATCGCCTACTCTCTGCCACAGGAGGGTGTGGATACACATGCAGAAAGCCATGGAGATTAAAATGGTGTGTATTTCAATATCTAAGATCAAACTTCATTAAAAGAACTTCCTATATCATTTATCAAAGCAAGTCAGAAGGATGTCCAGGGCAGAGCACAGTAGCCAATGACCCTCAATCTTAATTTTGTAACATTAGTTAATACATTTTCTGTTATGCAATGTGCAATTTCTTCATAGCTCTACATGTCTTAAACACATGTGAAATGAAAATAAAATATTATTTCCATTAAATGAGGTGCTTTTCTTTCAATTT
The DNA here is from genome assembly GCA_028565335.1 of Limnodromus scolopaceus. Taxonomy (NCBI): domain Eukaryota; kingdom Metazoa; phylum Chordata; class Aves; order Charadriiformes; family Scolopacidae; genus Limnodromus; species Limnodromus scolopaceus. Next base: position 37,737,845 of record JAOXNO010000002.1, read on the forward strand.
ACATACCATCGGCAAAGTCTTGGCCTCCACATTAATGAGTTCCACTTGGATA
>JAOXNO010000002.1:37755739-37783239 GCA_028565335.1 Limnodromus scolopaceus
AAAGCAAGGAAGGAATGTAAAAAGTAATTTTTTTTTTTTAGAAAAGAAAATTCTCAGTAGAGAGTCATAGAATGGTTTGGGTGGGAAGAGACCTTTAAAGGTCATTTATTCCTGCCACTGCAGGGACATCTTCAACTAGATCAGGCTTATCAGAGCCTTGGCCAACTTAACCTTGAATATTTCCAGCGATGGGGCATCTATCACCTCACTGGAAACCTGAGCCAGTGTCTCACCACCCTCATCGTAAAAACATTCTTCCTTATACCTAGTCTAAACCTTCCCTCATTCAGTTTAAAGCCATTGCCCTTTGTCCTATCAAAACAGACTCTGCTAAAAAGTCTGTTCCCATCTTTTCTGTAGGCCCCCTTTAGGGACTGGAAGGGGCTCTAAGGTCTCCCTGGAGCCTCCTCTTCTCCAGGACGAACAACCCCAACCCTCTCAGCCTGTCAGATGTCATGTCTATGTGATGTGACAATGCTGCCTGAATGATTTGGGCTGGTAGTTATCGTTACTCATTGAGCACCTCTTCAGTGTGTCCCTACTGATGATTTTAAAGACGTTCATTAGGGAAGCATCAGCAGGGCTTTAGCCTGAACTCCCGTCTGCCCTGGTTTTCTTCCTGTTTGTGCCAGCATCGACACAAGGAGCTGTTAATCCACCCTTGTTTCCAGGGAGAAAAGTGGAAATGTCAGCGTCGGTGGCTTTTAAAGGCAGGAGCAAAGCAGAAAGGCCAGGGACAGGAGTGGAGCAGACATTTGCCCTCATGGGGTTTAGTAAAGCCTGATCATAGACCCCTCTTACATGAATATTTTAAAAATAGTCAGCTCTTTTATCCGCCACTAGTTAAGAGGTGCTACTGGAATCGTGTGCTTTGAGATAAAAGGACAGCCCTAGTCCATCCTGTTTGTGGGAGAAGGTTTTTCCTGTGTTTGTGGAGAATTTACACAAGTGGTGTCTGGAAATTCAGGTTCCAAAATCTGTATTCTATTTGCTACCTTGTCCTTGCAGAACATTGCTGGGGTTCTTCAGCACGTGCCAAAATACAAATGTCATATTTGTCGTGCACTTTAAGAGCTTCTGTGTCCCAGCACAGCCGAAGGTTTGCCTTAGACCTCAGTGAGATATGCTTTCTTGTAAAGCACAGGAACTATTTGCAATAAAGCTGGACTTAAAAGCAGGATTTTTAAATTTTTATACTTTTTTTGGACTGGTGCCTGTTTTAGGATGGGGGACAGCACATAGGAACCTGCTGAAAGAATTTGCACTTGTTAATTCAGCTCCATTTTGTATAGGCCTAAATTTTAGGCCAATTTTATAGGCCTAAATTTTAGTGATGCTGCATGACTCTTTGCTATAAAAGGGAATTTTAGTATTGTTCTTGGTCTTAGGAAGATTCATAAGGGTGTCTATGTATTTGCTTTTTGAAGATACTAACTAAAGTTGCATAAAAACTGAGCGTTGTGACAGATTTTTGTACGTAGAAAACTATTCAGGAAATTATGTTATTAACAAGGACAAACCTTAAAAATAAAAAGTCCGAGATGTGCCTTAGTTGAGCTTTTTAAAATATGACACATCCCCTAAATATGTCACATTTATTTTTATAATATTATAAATAAAAAGTTGAGTGCGAAAATAATCTCTCTGCTGTACTTGGGAGCACAGCCTCTGCCAGCAAAGGTCTCCACAAATAGCAGAGTTCCAAACTGCTTGGGATCTCTCCACCACCCGCCTGGAATGAAGAAATACATTTTTATGTGTACATTACATAAAACATATATAGGTATTCCTTCATGTATCGTAAATCCTACTGACTGTGATATATGTCAAGCAGATGCCAAAAAATTCAGAAAAAAATCTACCCGTTAAACCCCTTGGCTATTGTTTTTTAATGCTGACTTATAGCTATATGTGCTTTAGGGTTAAGTTTTTTGGCTTGGGAATTTTCAAACAACCACTTTTGGACCGAAACCCTACAGTTTATTGAAGTGGGTTTTTCATGAGAAGAGGTCAGTTTTTATAAATCTTCTTACTTAAGGAAAGAGTTGGAGTTGTCCAAAGGTCCTTTTTCTAGATGTCAATAGAATTTTGGATTCTAAACAACTTTTTCTCTTTTTGTTTAATATCATTAATTTGTAGAAAAATGAAAATAAATAGTTTTAGACAAAAAGAAAATAGATTTTTTTTTTTCCCCTTTGTGGACTCTTCCTCTGTTATTTTCTTAATTCCACAGCAGCACAGGAAACAATGCTGCGGGAGTAGGAAAGAACTGGTCTTTGCTTCTCCAGCCTTGATTCTTATCCGGAAGACTTAGGAATTTTTTGAGTTTATTCACTTTTTAACCTGAAAAAAATAAACCGTAAATATCTTTAAATGAGATTCCATTTGTTGCAAGTTCCACACAGTTTTGGGTTGAAATCCTGTGTTATTTGGTATTGCTCTGTTCATTTTTATTTGGCTACATAGCCCAATTACCCTGTGCATCGCTCAGTTTTCCTTTTTCTGTTTAATTCAGCTGAACTTTCTGAGGTCCCCCCAGGGCTCACGATAAACTGTGGCACAGTGAAGTGTCTCTCCTCGCTCTGCCTAAATCCTTCTCCCTCCAATGATGTTGGGAAGCAAAAGTGAACAGAGTGTGGTCACAACTGGGGTGAATACATTTGAATTGGGACAAAGGCTTGTGGAAAAAAATATTGTGCTGATTTTCTATCTCCAGTGCCCTCATGTATCTGTGCTTTTCATTTTACATGTTCAGAGCATCGTTGTTATGAGAAGGGGAAGAGGAGCAGCTCCTCTGTAGTTTCTCTTTATTATGTTGGTGTTAATGGTAATAATATTTTGTATATATACAACGTTATGATCATAATATTGTGTATTCACTCTATTTTTGACAGCAGAGCAGTCACAGAGGAGATGGATGGAGAAGCAGCACATCCCACCAAAACGCAGGCGTTGAGGGGTTTCCTGCAGGACCTCTGAGCTTCTGGACACTTGACCACACCATTCACACTTACTTCTCCGGAATTATGGTTGGTTTAATCAAGTTAACTCCAAATATGTTTAAACTGCTAATGTACTGGGTCATTGATTTTAACAGTGTTCTCTCTACTACGTTTAATTATTGTACAAGCTGGTATTTAAGAGCACCTTTCAGATGGCAGGTTGTAATAACGCCTTCTTAGGTCATAATAAATGAAACAACCCAGTAATGGTTTGTACAGGACTTCAGCAAAGAGTTTTTTTACAGTCAGGAGAGAGGTCAGCTGCATACGAGCATGGAGTGTACACCATGATCTTGATGGCAAGGTGTGATGCCAAGTGACAAGTGTGTGCCACTGTGGCCTCCTGGACACTGGTGGTCTTCACCAGTAGTTAAAAGAGGAAAACAAAACCACGTGAAATGGAGTTATGCTGAAAGAACCAAACCAAAAGAGGGCTACCAAAATATTATCAAGATCTTCACAGGTGCTTTAGCATCGTTTCTGTATGCAGGAAGGTGGGACCATCCTGGAGGTGGCAGGAGGTGAGGGATGCTCACTGAAAGGCTGAGAACATGGTGCATGGAGCTAACAGGAGGAGGACCAGCAGGAGCTGTGTCTGCCTTCCCCTTCACCTGGTTGATGCAGTGGAAACATTCCTCTTTTCTCTCTTGCTTCACATCACCCTGATTTTTGAGAAAATCCCGCTTATCTGCCTTCTTTCTTGGACCTCAGAAGGGACCATGCTTTAGCATCCTGGCACTGCTGGATGAGGCTGAAAAGGGGTATGGTGGAAAATGTCAGATCTGAATTCTTTTGAAAATTAAGCTATTTCAGATAACGGAGGAGTTGGTGTTTGAGTAGGAGGGAGCCTGGAGGACTCGGTTGTTGTTGTATTTTGTTTTGTCTGTGTTGACTGTGTTGATTTTATTTTTTTTCCATGGAGGTTTTACATCCGATAAGCTTGGTGGCGGCTGCTGCTCGAGTTTGTTTTGGAATTTGTTTTATTTTGTGTAAAGGGATTTGTAAGGGATTTTTTTTTTCTTGCACGACAAGGATTCAGTTGAGGTCGGGTTTGGATGCTGACGCTGCCGTAGGAGGAGCAGAAACGAAATGCTTTGGGAAGGGGAGGGCTGGAAGGAAAGCGCATCCTTTCCACCTTCTCCTTTGTAGTTTCTATTTTTTGCCCCATCTTGAGAGAGATTAATTCTAATTTATGCACCTTCAGGGTCAGTGGGTGGTTGGCTCCGCTTTGCTCTGGGACTGTCGGCAAGTGGGGGTTTCTCCCAGCCCTGGCGCAGGTGGGGGTGTCCTGGGTGCTCCTGGTGGGGGCTGAGCAAGGAGGGCAGATGTGCCCCACGTCCAGCGGCCACCTCTGCTCTGCCCGGGGAGAGCACGACGCTGTTTATCCCACCGACTACTCGTGGGTTTGTTTTAATTTTCCTATTCCACTGGGAAACATGATACAATATATGTATGACATGAGCCTCTTTGTATTTCTAGATTAGAGCAATATCATAGGAACAAGAGGGGATCGATGTTTTCATGAATAGGCTCCGCATCTTACAGGGGTACAAAGGTGAGGCCAAACAGTTTTAGCATAAACAGCTCTGTGCTCTCCTGAGATACCAGGCGTGCCTAAAAAGTGAGATATTTCTTACACATCGAGTGAAAAATTGCTCTGCTCCTAGCTTAGAAAATGCTTGGTGAGGGTGCACAGGAAGGGACCAAGGGCACCCCGTAAGTGTGGGTCTGTGATCCCACTCCCAAACCCCACCTTCACCCCCATCACTGTCCTTCCTACCTGTAATTTTCTTCCTTGAGAAAGTCTTTTTTAACTATCTCATCCTCCTCTCCTTCAACGTAACGGCACCAGTCCCAGACTTGACCCGGTGTGTTTCAGTTTTCATTAGAATAAATCCGTTCCTTGACTTTTTACCCAGCCCAAACCTTCAACTTTCTCCAAGTCTTTCTTTACCTCATTCAGAAATGTATTATCCGTACAGGTTGGTTATATGGAACCGAACTCTGGCTCCATATATATATATATCTGTGTGTTGTGATACGTGAGACCCTGCGTGCTAGCTTGTGTGCTTATTCATAAATAAATAGCGATACGGGGAGAGCTGACTGAGCTTGCACTGCGTTTGATTAATGAATAGAGGTGCTGGAGCACATTGAAATCTTCTCTGAAAGGCGTTTTTTCTGGTCTTCTGTATTTTTAATCTTAAAATAAGCTGTATTCCACCAAGTGACTATCATCTGTCCCGGCTCGTGCTCGCAGGGGTTGGTGGCTGCAGGAGAAACCTCCCGCACGCGGTCCTCGCTGCTAGTTATCTCAAATTACACAAATGATTTTAAAACATATGTCAATAGGCTTTTAAGCAAGCAGATTCTGTTGTGATTAATTAATCATACATTTTTCTCAACTTCAAATGAACTTTTTAATGAAAAGTATTCATTATATTTTTTTTTTCGGCTGTTTGTTTTTATACATCTGCATACTGCTTAGTTTGAACATATTAATTATAATAAATAAAAAATAAGGAAAGCAGCAGGTGTTCTCTTATGTATTCTACAAAGAATCTTATTCTTTAAATTTTACCAGATTATTTTATTCCTGCTGTTTCACACTGTGGGTTTCACAACATAAATATTTTCTTTTATTCGCATGAGACATTTTTTGTTGGCAATTTGAAGGCTGTCATGGTTTGTGGAGAAGAAAACATACTTATAATGTCTCCTTGCTGGTCCATGACTGATTTTACATGGACTCAGGAGTGAGTTTTAAATAAGTGGATTAGCCCATAATATTCTGGGTAAGGTACAAAGGGAAGCGTGGGTTTTTTCCTCCCAATTTCACTTGCAGAGACTGTGTTTGGGAGCCGTTATTTGTATTAGGCTGGGTTTTTTTTTTGAGGGGAATGGCTCAATTATGTGTTTATTTGTTTCACAGTTTTTAGTTTTGAGTCTGAAGGGTTCACTCTTCTGAGCACTTGAAAGTATGAGTCCAAAGATGAGGGGAGGATGATTATATTATTATTTATTATTATTATTATTTAACATTTAAAGAAGCTTTCTCTTCTCTTGCTCTCTTGGACTCCAGGAGCTGGAACATGGGGAGCAGCCATCGTGGCTGGGGGCAGGCGGTGCAAGAGAGGTCCCTCTTTCTTGTCCATCACCTCCTGGGTGGTACCCGAGAGAGGGCAGCAAAAATCCATCTGAAGACACTAAACAATTTTTTCCAGCCCACAAGTCGTTTATTGCATCCTGGGAAAGAGGAGGATCCACATTTAGGTACTTGGGTGGGGATTCAGCCTGTGGCCGGGCTTGCCTGGGGCTACTGGGCTGTGCGGTCACCTGCGTGAAGTCTTCTCCCCTAGTTTTCTTTTCTTTTTTTTTTTTTTTTTTGTTTAACTAAAAAAAATAAAATTAAAAATGCAAAAAACTCCAGCCAACAAAGTTGAAAAGGAAGAGTAGGCATCAACTTTAACTACACCCTCACCCTGACTGAAAATTCTCCTTTTTATTATTATTTCTTTTCTTTTTCTTTTTTTTTTTTTCATTAAAAACAAGCTTGGATGCAAGTGACTGGCATGGAAAGCTAAAAAGCGACTTGAAAGTTTTGGAGAATTATTTTTGTACGTTTCAAACGCGAAGTGAGGATTATAAACAGTTTAAAAGCTTTACCATTTCAACGTTATCCATCAGAGGCCCCTCGGAATGCCCAGATGAATACGGGAGTGGACAAGGTTCTGGTTCCTTTCAGAGAGCTGCCTCGACCTTCTGGGTTTTTCCTCAGGCATTGATGTTTGGTGCATATGAAAGGATTTCTCCAGGGGTTTTTCCAAGGGTTTTGTGGGAAGTAAAGCAGATAGGGTGAAGTAAGAATACAGACTTAAGTTCTGTCTGTGTTTTTGGTGGTAGAGAACTGACTTCTGCATTATCTCACAAACACATAGGAAACATAAAAAGGGGAAATTATGCAGAAAAACATAAATTATGTAGATGCTGGAAAGCCTATGCAAAACATGATATGTGCACATAATAGCATATTTCCCTAGGGTCTAATTGCATCCTTTGGGTACCTTTTGAAGCATCTGAATATTCAGAAGAAAGCAAATTTATTGTAATTTACAAAATATCACAAAAAATAAGGTTGATAAAATGATGTATGTTGTAATAGAAACTCACTCTTAGTCGTTTTCTCAAAGTTGACCAAAGACTAGAATGGAATAAATTGGAGTGGCCGTTAGGTGGGGGATAGGGCTGCTCCCCCCCATCCCATACCCCCTTCCCCCTTGCAGTCGTGGTACTTTTCCAGACGCTTTTTTGGCAGGTCCTCAGTGCCAGCCCCTGCGAGAAGAACAGTGGGGCTGCTGTGGTGGGTAATAAATGGCTCGGATGCCATTTATTTTCGTTGCAGTAGCTCAGATTTAGTCAGGCTAGAGAAGCCTCGTGGCAGCCCCCTTGGAGTGGCTCTAAGTGGACATGATGGGGGAGGTCCGGTGTCAGAAGGGCTCATCGTGATACCTGGTCTCCCACCGAACCTCCTCCTGAGCCCCACTGAACAAATTGACAGATATTTCCTTGCATCAAGAGACAGGTAATCTGCAGATAATCAAAATGCCCCTGGACCAATTACAGCTGCCCTCGGTGATCCCTTCCCCGTTGGGATGAATATGTAAGCTTTTGGGGAACTTGTGATCAGTCACCAAAATCTAAATATATTCGTCTGTCTTTGAAACAGCTTTGCCGCTTTGAACTCAGGAGTCAGGAGGTAAAGTAAAACAATCAGAAATTCTTGCTGAGCCACATTTTAACATTTTTCTGGAGTCAGGAGGTTATCGTTGCTCTTCTCCACTAACTGTTCCCTCATCAAAGGCAAAGTCAAATGCCCTAACCAACCTCTCACTGGGCTCCCCTTCCGAGTCACAAGGATTATCAGCAGCCTCCTGACACCGCCGCTGGGGAATACAGGCTGTTCCTCTTGCTGTGCCTTGATCGGATGGAGACTTGAGTAATTACTGTCGATTACTGGTATCTATAAATAGACGTTCATATTTCAGGTCAGCCATATGCAGGCACGTGGTGTGGAGAAGAAACTCTTTTGAAGACTGAGCTATTGGTGGGTTTGACTTTTCCTGGTAAAAGCTTGAAGGAGAGTTTACATGTGCCATCAGCCTCCTTGATCAGTTTGTTGACCCATTGCTGCAATGGGTCCTGAGCAGGGCACAAGAGCACCAGATTCAGCAGAGGTTGTGCAACTGGGATCATAATCCATCATGCTCTGTTAGGAATACCTAAACTGATCTTTTTGACAGCAAAAATTGGTCTGAGACCCCAGTGCAGACAGTGGTAGAATGGCTGAGATTCAGCATGTTGACTTTTGTGGAGCCAGCTTGATGGGAATTTAACTGTTGACCTTGATGCAGAGAAATTTGGAGCCTCCATGACGGATAGAGAGCTCATGGATGGGACCACTGGGATTTGCCATCTCCATGGCTTGTCTCACCTCCCTGAAAAAATTAGCATTGAGTGTGCTGGTTTTGGGGACCTCCCCTGTATGGGTGCAGCTGTGACTTCCTTTGGGGCATGCAGCACCACTCTATGGGTCCCCATCCTGGTGGCACAGCTTTGCGGGATCCAGGTGAAGCACTCAGATGCTTTTGTGGTGTCCACGCTGTGCTATTACTTGCTTGGTCTTGCTTTGCTCTGACTGCCTCGTATTCATAAACATGTGTCCAAGCTCCCCCACACTTGGAATTTAAATACATAAATGTCCTGCAAAGATCTGTTGTTGGTTAGTAATGTATTGTCAGCTGTCCTGCCAGCCTTTTTATCTTCTGATTAGCTTTGAAATCATTGAAGCCGGTGAAGATGCGTTTGTTATCTTGGTTCTCGAAGGACTAGAAATCCAGTGATCGCACAAATGTGCTGTGAGGCAAGTACCCATTTGTAAGATAGATGATGATTGCTTGTCGATACTAAGAAAAAGAGCTTTGTCAAATCTGAAGTTGTCTCCTTTTGTAATAAAAAATATTATTTTGATTTTCATCCTCGGAGAAAATTGTAAGGCTGCTAGCAGTAGACAAAGGAAAAAAAAAACCCAACCACCCCAAAACCCAAGGTGACTTGGATGTTTGTTTGTTTGCTTTTGAGGTATGCAAGAATTTTTTTTTTTTCAGAACAGAAGCTGTCAAGGGAAGGAAAATACTTCTTTTATGATAAGCTCATGCAGGTTTACAAGAATTTTCTCTCTTTAATGAGCCAAGATGTAATCTAATTCATTTCTCTAATCATCTCCCCAAGATGGAGCTCTCCATCGTGAGCAGAGGAGCCAGAACAAGACCTAGTGAGAGTTGACCTGATGCTGGGCAGATTTTGGGAGCTGGGAACCTTGCTTTGGAAGAAATATTTGGCCACACAACATACAGGTGTGCGTGCACACCCAAATCCACCTACAATTGGTACATATTTGTGCAAAGGGATTTTCTTCAAAGTGCCCTAGGACTGGGTTAATGCATAGCCCAGATCAGAAATGAGGTGGCTGGAGATATTTGCAGACCCAGTGTTGTCTTGGTACGGTACTGTGTGAAGCCTCTGTTGAAACTTTCTATTTTCTGCTCTTCTTTGATACACACACTGTAATTTTTACAGGTAAAGCCATAGAGAGGTGGCCTGTAAATAGACTATGGATGTTAATCCATACCTTAAGGATAGGATATGTGTGTGTGTTAATAGCATCTGAGAAGGAGACCGCATAAAAACTGCTGTGCAAAAAATGTGTGTGTAACTATATATCTGTTAAGTAATTTCTAACAAAAAATATTTAAAATCCTTAGAGTGAAATTGCACACTAAACCTGAGATTTGTCAAGGCACATTTAGTGGGTCTTTGCTCGGGGCAGGGGCTTGTTTTGGCTCACTCCTGTCCCCCTGCACCTGGGGGGGCAGAATGGCAATTCCTCCAGCTTCTCTCCTGCCTGGAATGGAGCTGTGCCCCCCTGGGTGCTCAGGGGAGCAGAGCTCCGTCCAAATGTCCTCGGAGCTGGAGCCAGGATGCGGCCAGCCTGTGCCTGGGATGGGAGATGGATTCGCTCCTCTCAGGGCAGCTGATGCTCTGTTCTTTGTTAACTGACTGCGGTTACGTACCTGGAGGTGACAGTCTCCAGATTAAACTGTGCTAGTTCCTCCCTTACAGCCAGCAAAGAAACTCTGAGCTGGGTGTGAAACCACACGCTGCACCGCCGCTCTCCCGAAAATCAGTGTTTTCCTGGAGGCCCCGAAGAAGTGGGAAACAAAAGAGCAGTGAGCACATACCCTTACATTGAATCACGGTACGACTTTGTTTGCCTCCATTGCCCCCTGTTTCTTCTAACCCTCCCCGTGTTTTTCCATGCCATAAAAATAGGAGCCAGGCTCTTTACGACCCAGCGGGAGCCGGGTCTTTCCGCTTGTTTGCTCTGCAAGGACTTAGCATGCTTTTGGCCACTGTGAAATAACTCAGACCCTCGAGGAGGGTGGCTGGAGCTGGCTCCGGGTAGCTGTCGCTCTGCATTTCCCTTTGCAATGCTTTCCTGGGAGGATCTTTCTTCTGTAAGTGGTGTAACAGGACAAGGAACAAAGATTTGCGATTTCTTTCTTGGAGAACTTAGAAATAACGCGCTCTCAGTAAGGGCTGTGCAGTGAGCAAATGTGAGCTCGGACTGAAAAATGAAGAGTCATTTGAGTAATGTGTTTTGTGTTTATTTAAGGGGAAAAATATTCCTAGCTCATTCTACTACCAGCTTTGACCTTTCCTCCCTGGGAGGGAATAGATAAGCAAATGGGAAAACTGGGGGTGTGGGAAGGAGGGATGGGGAAAGAGAGGTATTGACTTTAAGCACAGCTCTGTCATATGAGTGTCCATCTGTCCATCCATCTGTGAATATATTGTAATTATTAATAATATAAGTGATGTCATGGGTTCTTGGCAAGAGTATGGGGCCCCTGGGACAGCTCTGGAGCAAATCAAAGGAAATAATAGTGGCTGTACACATAGCTGGGGATCCATTTGGCTCACTGGGCGCCAGGTTTTCAGTGCCAAACCATTCTCTGTGGAAGGGCAGGAGCTCGCTGGGTCTGCACGAGAGCTTCCAGGGAGGTCAGGCTGGCTCCCTGCTCAGAGGAGCCCCGTTAGCAGGGGAACGCCGAGTGCATGGTCAGAAAACATAGAACTTAAAAAGCGCGCGGTCTCTCTGAACCCTTTCCAACCCCTGCCACCAGCCAAGGAACTCCGGTTTTATAGTTTCACACGTCTTCATTTTTTTTGTGGTTTTAACAGGACCAGCAGCGCGGTGGTGGATTAACTGGGAGTTAGAAAAGCATTTATGTGGTCCCCCTTCTGCTAAAAGGATATGGCATGAAACACTCCTTGTGTCTCCGAGGACTGGGTTAACAACCTGCCCTTGCAGACCTGGAATACGTACGTGAGAGAGGTGACAGCACCAAATTCCCAATAAAGTGTACATCAGCTCTTCCCCTGGCCTTTGATACCAAACAATGCTTGGAAGTGAGTATTTGAGAAATCGCAGGACCCATAATCCAGAACATTTACAGTAGCTCTCCCAGAAAATGAGGCTCTGTTCTGACCTCCTCCGTGCTTCTAGAGCCATTATATCGATCATTTATTGGGTCTCATAGTCTGATCTTGGTCCCAATGGATCTCACCAAGCTGATGGGAATCTCCAACTATTATTAAAAGGATTGGGACTCAGCTTTCTTCCCATCTGCATCTCTTTGTGTCTCCTCTTTGTGGCATGAAGAATTAACATTTCACATGTCCCTATATCACAAATTCCAGAAAGCTGTGGAAAAAAGCCCACATTGTCCTAAGGGCAGGCCAAATATGTTCCATAGCCTTGTAACGTGCAATGCTTTTTCCAAGATTTCTCAATCCATGTTTACTGATTTTCAAGCCTTTGGGCATTTGTTCTCATTCATAACATGCATTTGGGCTCTGTGTAAAAATAATTTACCACTCCTAAAGCCAAGTACCTCATTTTGAAGTGGCCTGTTTCAGGCAAATTTTTAAAGTAAAATACTTTACCAGTTGCAGCCTCGTTTGGACAATGAACCTTCACCTCTGCTCCTATGAGGTGAGTGTGGTGTGAATGTGATGAGAGGCTCAGGTGGGCTCAGGGACCCCTTGGTGGGTGTCTTCTGGGATCCTTGACTTGACTGATTCAGTTTTTTTAGGATGTTTGGTAAGAAGCGTCTGAAGCTGGCAAAATCAGATGATGAAATCTGGAGGATTCTTTTGGTGTGAAGGGCAAATGCAGCAAAGAACTGTCCTCCCAGGGACCAGGTACCCATTTTTGCTCTTCTTAGGTTAGAAGGATGTATTTTGAGTGGAAACAGAGAATGTGGAGAGGTTCATTCTAGTTTGATGTGCTTGCTTAGAACGTGGAGCTAGGAATCTTCTTACAGATTTCATGGACTTTGTATATGAAAGAAGAAGGAAAGAACAGCAAAAGCAAATAGTCCAATTGAGCAAGTTTTAAAAATAGAATAGAAGAAACTGAGCTTGAAGCTTGGACAGGTTTGGCTACAAGCTTTTCAGAAAATAGCCAGAAAAGTGTTTGAGCCCATGAAATTGTGTAAGCAGTGAAGAACTGAGGTTTGTTTGGGTTTTTTTTTGCTGCTGTGTTGCACTGGAGCCCAGCACTGAGGAAGTATGAGGCATATATAGCTGCATAAGGTCATGGAGTTGGGATGTACTTACTCATAGTGTTCTAGTAGGAAGGAAAATGCTAACAAACAAAGCAGCATTTTGCAAGAGAGAGGCTGGAGTCCTGGGAAGACAGATGAGAGTACTGAATGGGGTAAGGAGAGAAGTGAAAATAGTTGGGCAATCCTTGAGAGGCACAGTTGCAAAGAAAATAGCCATTAGTCCAGAAGAACGGCCATCCTTGAAAGCAACACCACGAGATCAAGAGCAGGAGGAGCTTAGGTAGACTGTCAAGAATGACTTGCTGAGAGCATGATCTTTTAAGACTTGCCGTTTCTTAAAAGAGTCTATCATTTGCGCTGTTTAAAACTAAGTCTCTACTTTTTTCCCCATTTATAAAGCAAGAGTGAATGAAGCAAGATTAAAATCTGCTGAAAGGATGAGATCTTTCACTGACAGTTAAATGGTTATGATGAACAAATAGGCATTTTCTTATTTACAGGGTATGAATTGGTGGAGGGAAAGGATGCAAAATGCAATCTTGTGATGTTTTCTACACAGATATGGATAACCAGCCTGATTAGAGAAGTCTTGCAATATTTCTCCCTATGAAAGGTCACTGTCACCTTTGTTCAGTATTGCCTCGTGGAGGAGAGGGAGCAGGGCTGAGAAAAAGGGGAACGGGGACAGCATAGAAGGGTGGCAGGAAAATTAGACATGCAGGTATGAATCTTGTCCTGGCTGCATCTGCACTTGAAACTCATAAGATAATAGCAAGGCACCGGGATTCAGACTGAATGAATTTGTATCTGTATTCCAAAGCAGCATCACGGGGAAGCTTCTCATCAGTGATACATATTACAGGGACTGAGAAAAAATCCCTGCTGCATCAGTGCCTACATGCACAAGATTAATGCAAAGTAAAAGATCACTCTCTTAGCCCCACCACCCACACATCTGCTGACCACCCTCGTCTGCTCCGGCTTCCGCAGGCTCCACGCGTGGTGAGAGGATGGCTATGATTAATCGGGTACGGCAGGAGATGCTGAACGTTTGCGGCCCCACAGAGCCTGGGGTGGCTGCTGTCTGTGGTGAGGACTGGGGGGACAAAGCTATCTGTTGCCAGACAGAAATAGCAAGAAAAAGAACCCCACCAAACTGGAAAGAAAAAGAGGGTGTTTCTGTGAAACTCATAGGAAGTAAAAAATCAGTAGCTTTGCAGTGCTCTGCTCCCAGTATCACTCTTTGTGATTAGGCTAATGAGCCCTGACTCTTACAGGTATAGTATGCTGTGATACCCACAGGGGTTGGGATCTTCATCAGACAATTAGGTCTCTCCCTCTGTGCAGGCATTTTATAATAAATAATCAGTAGTCTTAATACGGTTTTGAAGCCGGTCAGCATAGTCATTAGCCTGCACAGCTCAGAAGTTCAGCTAAATTCACTTACTCAGAGTTGTTTGCAATATCTCGCCTGGTAATGAATGTAAATGTTTTATTAAAGTAAATGTTTAGATTTCTTGAATCCATTTAGATATTTTTTCCCCACTTTTTAAAAAAATACGGTTTGTATGAAGATTGCCTTTATTGGGATTCTGGTGGCATGTGCTCTACCGTGCGGTATTGGCTCCCATCTGGCTGGCTTTGGTACCTGCCATGGTGAGGGTGACTTGGTGCCCAGTGGTGTGTTGCCCCTTCCTTCAGCTGATGTGTGCAGAAAACAGGCGCTAAGAGGAACATGGCCATATCTTGCATGGAAAAGATAAAATGCAAATCCTCCAGATTTATTTCTGACCCTTTTTCAAGATTTCCATCTGGTTTAGCAGTGTTTTTATTGTGGTCTCCTCTTGTGCTGGACCCAGCTGGCCTGCCCTGCTGTGTCCTGGTGATCTACAGCGAAGGGTGGTGTTCTCGGCAGTAACCCACCCTGCCAAGCACAGGATGCGTTTGGCCAGGTCTCAGCCCTGCAATATTTCTGATAATTTCTTACTCCCTGCTAAATTCATAGAGAGCATTTCAAAGCTCATCTGTCAAAAGCACCAACCCTGCTCGGGTAACTGTTTTAATTTTATTTAATCGCCCCTAGCAGCACGTCTCCTTGGATGATTGATCGGGGCCTCTTTGTTGCAGAGGGTTTGGGAGAAGGTACGAAAATCAAACTAAATGATAGTGTTGGCCAAACACTTGGGCTGTAATGGAACCGCTTCCTGACCCACAAAACTGATTTGCCAAAGATAAATCCCCTTTTAGTTAAAAAGCCAGACCGAACAGATGTCTTGCACGGTGCCCCGTAAATAAGCATCCCGTGGCTCCGGTAGCTCACAATGAGCTGCAAACTCCAAAAAGCTGTTTCTCGATGTGACAAATTCAGGGTGTTCCCTCCTTGAGTTACAGCTGGCGTCACACAATTAGATGTGGGATATGGGAAACTCGGGCCTACTATAGATAAGAGGGGTCATTGTTCCCTTGTCAGGCATAATATGCAGTGTTCAAACCCTATAACTTTAGGCATTTAAAACTGGCCTCTGAGTTAAGCACTTTGGCTCTTGGTTTGTCAGAGAAAAGGATTAATTTAGGAACCTATCATGTGCCACTGATTAAAAACAGAGGCTGAGGGCCTCACTGGGACACCTGTAGGTGTTTCCATTATAGCCCCTTTACTGGAAAGGACCATCTTTGTCTTTCTGGGGAGGCTGCCTGGGAGGAAAAACAAAAAGAAAAAAGGAAAGTGTTTCATGGCAGCAAAGATGGAAACCAAGGGTTTTCCACATTGCCTTGCAGGGTGGATGGGTTTCTGCAGGAAGGGAGTGAGATGAACCACCCCGATGGAGCAGCTGCTGGTGGGGAGCACACAGGAGCCAGCACTGATTGTCCTCTCTCGGCCTCAGTCACGGGGTGTTAGCGATGGGACCACAGATGCAGACCCCAGTGGAGCTGCTCTCCTCCTCTAATGGTTTTTTCTTGTTTCCAACACCTTCCTGCTGGTGTTTCCAACACCGATGTGTGTTGCTGTATAGGGAGCAGCACGGTGCGTGGTTTGCAGTTGGGTGATGCTGAGCTGCCCGTTTTGCTGCCGTATCGCAAAGACACACCAAATATCCTGCCGGTCTTGGGGCTTGGATGAAAGACAATTGCCTGAAGCTTAATCTGGTTAAAGCAGAGGGGTTTTTTTATGGTGTTTTGAGAAGAAGTGGAACACGGCAGCAGAGGTGGTGGCTGCTCTCCTGTCTGGGGACCCCTGTGCCTTGGGTTTGGGCCAGGGCATGGAGACCCTGGGGGAACGAGTGAGGCAGCACATGGTGCTGGGAGAGGATGGGGAATTGACTCCAGGGTTTCTTTCCTTTCCAGCTACATCTTACACTTAAAAGCTCTTGAAAATTGTGGTGCGAGCAAAACTTGACAAACTGTTTTGCTTATACGTTCAGGTAACGATGCATAGCCAGATTTCTTAGATACTTCTCTTCCCGTTCCCTGTGTGTTACAAATTTCTCTAATGTCACATAGGGGATTGGGAAGGAAACTTCGGCTCCATTCATATCGGTGTTGTTGCTAGGAAACCTCTCCCTTTGACAATGTATGTTGAACATGTCTGTATTTGCCTTTGGCTCTCCAAAGGACAGAAATCACCATGTGGCGCTGGGAGGGGGGAGAGAAAAAAAAAATAATTGAAAATTACTTTAAAATTTTAAACTGTGCCAAATGATGTTCTGGATTGCAGATGCCAGCGCTTCTGGTTTTGTACGGTTTGCTACGGGAGCAGATGAGGCACGGTTCGACCCTTCCATGCTTCATGTGCTTTAAAGTCAGGCTGTATTCTTCCCGTCCCCTTCTGCTACCTGCACTGGCTGGGGGCTGCCGTGCCATATGGGAGAGGGACCCCGAGTGCTTGCCCGTAGTTACCATTCAGGGGGAAGCCAGCTCTTGGTATCCATGCCTGAGCGCCTCGCACGTATTCGCCGGCTTTTCAGAAGAAAGCTGCTTGATTTACAGAGTTTTGTTTGGTGGGAAAGAGGAGGCTTCGTGATTATCTGCCCGTCTCTCTCTCTTTCTGTCTTTTTTTCTTTTTCTCTGAATTTCAAGTTGGAAATTAATTTGAAAAATATTCTAAATGTCATGGTGTGTACATATACTCATGTTAGATTTACATTCTGGTTGCTTTTAATAGGGTTAGGAAAATAAGAAAGGATTTGGGAACTATTTTGCTTTCTTTCAAAGGATTGAGAGGAGTGAATTCTCTAAAATTCTCTAAAACAACCTTCATATTTTTCATACACAATGGCACACTTTTTTCGTCTTTTTTCCTGTCCTGGCTGAAAACCTTGCAGAGTGGAGGGTTTTTTTTTTGCCTGCAGTAGTTTCTGCCAAACCCTCTGGATGAAGTGTTGCACATCATTGTTGACCCCTGGTTGATACAGAAGGGGAAAGCCTGGACTTGTGGCCAGGAGATGACAATTAGTGGTGTTTAATGTTGCAATGTTTGCCACAAAATGGATAAATATATGCCTCAGGATGGGTATACTGAGTGCAGAATGCATGGACTATCCCGATACAGTCTCCAGTGGGACCAAAGAGCTGATAAACTGATCATTATTTTAAAGAAATAATCTGTTAAATAAGAAAACTAGTCAAAATCCTAATTCTTGATTTGCAGTTGACAATAAGAAAACATCACGTTGACGAAAATGTTTTGTGGATTGGTTTTTTTTTTGAGGGGGGGTGTGTTGCAATTTCAGTTTCTCATTTTATGTCATAGAGAGTGAAGAATGAAAGGCGAGTGGCAGCCGTGCTGCTGGTGTGGCCCGATGGCTCTCTGCTTTGTCCTCAGCTGACTCTATTGTCTGAAGGGTACGTGGGGGCGAACGGGGGAGCAGCTCAACGCCGCTGGTCCTGCTGCTCTTTCTGCCGCTAATGGTATGTGCATCCTGTGCCAAGAGTTTTCCCAAGGACAAAGAGATGGTAATGAAACATCCCAGTGAATCCTAACCCCTGAAAAGCAGCTCAGAATTAAGCCAGCACCTCCCCATCGCCCCCAGCCCTCGGCCGTAGCCGTGATGCACCCTCTGCTTCCCTCCCAGGCACCGAGACCTGCTCTGGGCAGAAACCCTTTGTCCCCTGCCCCTTCTCCTATTCCCTCCCCTGTAGGCACCTCATTACCCATCACACCACCTCCTATAGTCCTATTAACTCTCCTCTTGGCTTTTCACAGCCCTAATATCATGGCTATTTATTCTACGTTAAATTATCTCTATTAAAGTGGCATCTGGGTCCCCTTGTACTAGGTCTTGCTTATCCCTATGACCCTTCAGAGATAAAAGATGCAGAAGTAGGGCAAAGGAAGGATTCTTATCTCTGTTTTGAGGAGGAGAAACTAAGGCTCAGGCACATGAATTGGGTTGCCCAGCATCACTCTTGCAGTGCAGGAGGGCTCAGATCCGCGGTGTTTCAGGCCAGTGACTCCCTGGTGGACCCACACAGTGCTTCTAGAGTGCACCCCAGGACCTGCTTATTGGTCCTGGAGTTGTAATAGTGATAATAATATTAAAAATAATGCAGGTTTCCTTTTCCTGCTATCTGCCTCTAAAGGTCTGGTAAAGAGGAGGTGGTTTTCTCTAAGCCATTTGTCTCTCCTGGTGCACGGTGAAGCTGTTCCTGCAACTCCAGGTCTTTCTCTGCCAAGCCTTGCTGGTGGTGCTTGAAGAAAAGTGGTTTTGAGGGGGCTTTGAACATGGAGAATTTTCTAAATTTATCACAATTGTGACCATGCCTGTGCTAAATTCACATGAATTCACAACTTGTTCCCATGCCTTTCCATTGTCTGTTTTCTACCTTGTGGGCAAGCTACAGGTGTGCACTAGAAGAGCAGATAAAAATGTAATTTTTGAGGAGTTTAATGACAGTTCAATGTCCATAATGCATTTTTCTTGTGATAAACTGGTGACTCTGGTAACTCTTCAGGCAATTAGTAGAATTTCTACGGGTATTTTGTCAAATCAGCCTTTATGTCTTTTGCAAAGATCAGGAAGGACTTGTGATGGTGCTGGGGAGGGGATAAAGTTTGGTTGCTCACACGAAGGTTTTATATATAAGAAAGGTGCATAAAAACCCCTCATCTCTTAAACTAATACTCCATACGTTAAATAGGGAGCATTACGGGTGATGCATTTTGAGAAGTAGGCTCCTGACCTACATTTCCGCAGCGGAACTTGCCCATGGGTATTTCCACTTTAGCCTACCTTTAGGTTCAATATATTTAGTTTCTCAGCATCTGCTTTCAAGGTTTACATAGACTTGAGTTCTATTTAATTAATATTTTAAGCCCGCGCCTCTGCCTTGACGAGAAAATGATCCTTTCCAAATGCTGTAAATGTGTTACTTTTATTTGAAATTGCATCTGAACAAACGGCTCAGTGCACATTAATCTCTTCTGTTTCCAAAGCTTTTTGTAGCTTTCCATCTTCAGCATCTCCATCTTCCTCCTTGGCATAGAGGCCCTATACATGGAATTTAATTCACCAGACTTGTCTGCCTATGGTGGCGTCTCCGTTGCCCTGACTACCCTTTCAGAACATTTGTTACTGAAACCAGTAAGAGATTTACTTACATTTTAGCAACTCTTTGAAAATGGTCATTACCAGAATATATCATTATTGGTGAAGTATCCTGATTTTAATCTGCCTGTTGATATTTACTTCATGTAAGGACAGTATGCGCCCTGCAAATAACATACTGCATCTCAGGAAATGAAAGATGTTTTGAATAAATAAATAATGGCTTGCTGACTACTGAGTCTCCTGGCTTTGGTAATGTACTGTGTAAGAGAAAGTAAATAGAAATCTCCTTCTGGGCATTTCCAAACATCAAAATGCCCTCTGCATTTTGTTGTGGTTAAATATACAACCCCATCAGAAGCCCTGAGACCCCTGGTTAGATGGCCTCGTGAATGAACATCACAGTAATCCTAGTGACTGCGAGGAAACATAAATTGTTGTTGGAGGTAGGGGATTTTTTAATGAAAAATTCTGGCAAATCAAGGGATTTGTTTAAAACCTAGTGATGTCTCGTTGCTTAATGATAACTTATGTTACGGGGAGCATGGGAGTGCTGTGCATGTCTGGGGGGCTGTGGGTAATTTTTGGCAAACCATTGTCTTCTGCTTGGAGTTCAAACGCTGGGATGTGCAATGACCAGGTCGTGTTGTGTCAAGCCATGTGACGGGGTGAGCCTGGCCTGGGATCTAATACAGACCAACGGACGTGCCACGCTGAGTGAGGACCCCAGGAAACAGGGCAGTTCTCACGAGAAGGTGAGTGTGAAGAGGCGGTAGGTTGAGATCATTGGCCATCCTTGCAAAATCATCTCCGATTCCATAACTAACCTGAGCTTTAGCTGAAAAGTTGCACTTGTGGAAGGAAAAGAATGGAAACGGTGAATCCCAGTGTTGGTGGGACAGCATTTAGTCTAGCTTGACGTGGCCAGCTTGGGTGGAGACCAGGATTATACACGAAGAAATATAACGCCTCCCACTGAGACCGAACACAGAGACACGACTGGTTTGCAAATCCTGTCACTGAATCATTTTCGCAAACTATGGCTTAGGTAAAAGACAGAAATCTATCAAATGTTGTACAGATTAACTTATCACCTAGTTAAATGGGCTGTCAGTCGGGGCTGCCTGTGCTTGGCAGGGTGAATTCAAATGCATGTAAATTTCCCTGGTGGCTGACGAGCGACGATGGTGGAGCTGTCAACTGATGACATGTGAAAATACATTAACATTGTTTAAAATATATTTGAAAGGGATAGCTCATATTTTGATAACATTTTCACAGGCAAATGATTTGTATGAGATCTGAAATACTGACCACATAATTTATGCTGGGAGGACTTTTTTATTTTTTTTTAATGGTAACTCTTCAGATATGTTTTGTGCCTTAGAGGAAGCCCCCAAACAATTAACGATTACCACACAAACCGGTTTGAGTCCCATGTGCCACCATTGTACGGAGTCACTGTTCCGATAGCCTCACTTGTCACTTCCACTTGATCTTACCAAAAGTGATTAGAAACTTCAAAAGAACCAATTATGCAGGCCATTGTGTTGCAGACCTGGCGCTTTCTTTTAAGCCTCCTGCTCCTCCCTGCGTTTGGTCTCTCCGTTTTTAATTTCTAGTATTTGCAAGATAGACTGCTTGACTTAATGAGAACATCAGAAAAGAGAAATACTAAAAGCTCCCTATTACGTAGCTTTCCCTACCTTGTTCTTTTAGGGTTTAGTGACGACTTCTCCCTCCACTTATACACTGGGGAGGCACGTGGTTTGTGATGGTCACTTCATGTGTTTCCAGTTACACCAGCTACCGTTTGAGTAAGTGGCCTTGAAAGGTAGAAGAAAGATGCAGCTCCACTGTAGGGAAAGGTCGTAGGATGTGAACAAGTGTTGACTGAGCTGTGTGATAAGAAAAACGTTTGAAGCATGTGATTCAAGATTCATCCTTTAGTCTCGAATCTTCAGGGGTGAAAGGGGAGAACTTAGCACAGTCTAAAAACAGCAGATCTCACAGTTCAGCAGTCAACCATGGCGTCTGAAACATGAAAAAAATTACTTATGCTGTCAGCTTCCATTATTTACATGATCTTTCTATGGTTGAGTCGTGGCTGTGGATGTGCAATTCAGCTAGAAAAATTGCATATTTACACAGATGGGTGCTGGCATGTGACCAAGGCTTAAGCAAAATGCATGGTTAGAGGTAGAAATCAAATACAGAGAGTGGTGAATCCCTTTTTGAGGGGTTTGGTTACAAGGTGCAAATGTTTACAGATGCTTAGGAGTATGAAGGGCTCTCTCAGAAATGGTGGTTCTTAGGAAAAGGAAGGTATTGCAAACACCTTTGGGTGTTTGCTCTAACCGACTTCCTGGGGTGTCTGTATAGCAGGTTTCAGAAGATGCTTCAGGGCATCTCTACCTCTTGTTTTCTTTGGAAACCAATAGAGAGAACAAACATGATGCAAGTGTAGTCAGAAAAGTCTGACTAAGACTAAAATAAAATCTTTCCATAGAATAGTGGAAATTGAATGTTGGGGTGTAAATGTAGTGCCCGGGATGTGGGAGAAGAGACCTTGTGGTGCTCCTCTTGTGATGAGGAAGAGGCAGAAATATCAGGACAGAGAACCTCTCCCTTCTCATTCCCTGCTTCTTTTTTGCTGCCATGGATTGTGCATTGAAATGAACCGTTTCCACAATAACTTAGTATAAATAAGTCAGTGGAAATTTATCAGAAAACTTATTTTCTTTTGTGCATTATAGAGGTGGGTTGGTGGATTTCCACTGTTTGCCGTGGAAACCCAGAGATAAGAGATGAAATCTGTAGCCTTTCCGGTGACCGTACTATGCTCTCATAAATCCCGTCCTCCGTTGCTGGCCATTTCTGGGATCTGCCTTTTGAACGCCACCATCTCTAAGCGGAGAAGGGCTATAAAGCATTTCAATGATGTGCTGACTCAGTTCCCGCTGAGAAGTTTGCAGAGAGAGAGTCCTCTAGCAGTGGCAACCTGAACCTAGAGCAAATGCAGGTGATGGGAAAGCTTACCAGGTTCCAAACTGGAAAGGAACTTCTGTTGCAAAGAAGTTATAATGTTTGGCATTTTACCATGATTTTCTTGTTACCAAATAGTAAGGTGAGGTCTTTGTCATGAACATCAGTGGTGTGAGATGTCATCTTGTCTACTGAGCTTTCAATGCCAGCAGAAATCTTTGACCTGTTTTTGATCTATGAAGTTCAAATGCCAGTAACACGTCGGGAGGGTGGACCTTGGTGCTGCAGGGGACAGGTAATGGAGAAAAGGGGAGATGAAGGGAGGGCAAGAAGGAATGAGGGGATGGGGCCATGCCGTCAGAGAGACCACCAAGAAGGGCAACAGGTCCTCTGTTGATATTAGTGGCCTGTGCTTAACTTGGAACAACATGTATTTCACATTAAAACACTATAAAATATTTGTAAGTGCGTTTGTGCCTTTCTTTGGGGTGTGACTCTCCCTCCCTCAAGGAGAAGTGTCCTCCTGGGTTACCAGGTATTTAACGCATGGAATAGGTACATAAAATCCATTTAACTTGTTAGTGAATCAATTGCATTTCCCTTGGCGGTGGTATGATGTGCAAACCCTTTCCCTCCAAAAGTACATTGTCTCCACAGTTATGCACGTTTTCCCTCTGCTGCTCACAGCCTGCTTGAACCCCAATCACTTTTATAAAATGGGTAAAAAGAGCACAGAAACTCTTGCTCATGGGGAGGCATTTCCTTATGAAAAAGAAGAACAAAACCACGTAGTTTTTGTATGTTAAAGAGGGCAAGTAGGACAAGTGGGGCTTGGTTTCCTAGAAAGAATTAATTTAGTAGACTTTCTTGTGTTGAGGGGGAAAACTCCCCACTAACCAGTCCGTGGTCACTTTTAACAGTTCAGAAGCTGCTGATCAGAGATGTGCCAACCTGAAACAGTTAATGGCAAAGGAAACCACGCAAAGAAAATGAATAAAGAAAACTCAATACCTCAACTTTAAGCACCCCGGCTCACCTGCCACTGTCAGCACATCCTTTTTGCATCAGGTCAGCCTTGCCAGAAGCAGTATATAAGCAAGGAAGGCGAGTGACAGTAAGGCTGTAATATAAAGCGGGCCCCCGCCTCCCTCTGCATACTTCTGCTAATTGCTTTTCCCGTTACAAGGCCAGTTCCACCCCTCGGTGTATAAATTACGCTTGTTTTGTGCAGCCGCGAATGTCAAAGTCATTGTGCTACTTTGCTTTACCACTTCTGTCCACTCGCGGCTGTTTCTGACTGCCTGACGCTCCCTTTGCCGCCCTCTCTCCCCTTCGGCATGGTTTGTGCTGCTCCCAGGCGCCTGGGAAGAGCTGCTGCAAGGGGAAAAAGTCCAATATTCCTCTGAGGAAAACTGGCTTCTCCAATTAAACCTGTCTCTGAAGCATTTTTCATGTTCCTGTGCCTTTTTTCCCATGCCCATCCCCTTCCAGAGACGAGAAGACGCAGACAGAGGAGCAGGCAGGATTGCTCTGCCACAGGGCTCTTTGGGATGGGCACATCATAGAGAACATCCTTTTTGCACCCATTTTGTACCAAACACAGCTCATGGAAAGGACAAAACATTTCAGTTCATGTTCCCCATGAGTCCTAATCCTACTATGTAAAATGACATCACTCAGTCTCTTCTTTTGTTTAAAGCTATTCCCTGAGTCCAGCTTTTTCAGGACCGGTGGCCACTAACCCCATCGTGGGAAGGTCTCAAAGTCTCACAACTTGGAGTGCTAGTTAGTGGTTTTGCTAAGCAGGCTGCCCAAGTGTCACTTGGCACGACAAAGCCCAAATGTTCTCTGGAGTATCTTGGATGAACCACTTAATTTAACTAGATTCTTTGCCCAGGTATGGAAATTTTGATGGTGGTTTTTTTTTTTAATTTTTTTTTCCTTTCTTATTCTTCAAAACGATTACAGATAATAAAATAGGATGCAGAAGTCTTCATTAAAAATGCATTTTGTAAAATTGAAACTTAAGTGTCAGGTTTTTCTAGCAGTCTGTCAAATACTTGACAATTAAAATAGCTGTTTTTAAAAATTTAATGAGACACAATAAGGACTAAATGCACAAGAAGCTTGCTCATTCTTAGGATAAAACAGAAACATAACAAGTCCATTATATTTCCTTACAAAAATGTCCCATTTGTAAAATATGCTATAATCTATTTTTAATTAAATTAGTATATGCAATTTATTACCTGAGCTGTATCTATTAATATTTAATATTTAATTTCAAATTAATTATCTAAGTGAAAGAGTGCTCAGCTGTGCTGAAGAGACTCACAAAACAGCAAGGGCCATGCACCAGCTGAAGGAAACGCACTTCTGCAGCAGGTAAACCTGGCGTGTGCAGCTGGCCTCTGCTTTGATGGCCAAAAACATATACAATAGAAGTTTTGGGCGTAGTCTTGTGTGGAAGTGTCGACTCACTCAGGAGATGAACACCTCACGGTTGGGACTAGATGATTTTTAAGGTTCCTTAAAGATGATCTTTAAGGTCCCATAGAATGGCATCCAATCATTCTACGATGCTGTGTTCATATATTCATAAACTTGAGAATATTTTTGGTTATTTTATCTCTAGCTTCAGCCTATGTGACTGTAGAGGCATCCTGGGCAAACAAGACCTGACCTCCCAAGGTTGCATCTTCCATCCCTTTGCTGGGTAAGTTGCCCCATACGTCTACTGTGGGAAATTTGGCTTTAGGTTTCCATACTATGGGTGTTCTTCCCTCTCCTATGTGCTTTGATGAGTAGAGAAGTAGGTACCAACTCTGACATTTAAAGTATGATCCCTGAGTGTCACCATGAATCATTTTGGGCTGTCGGCAAACACGAGCAAGTATCGCTGCATTGGTTACATTTGGGCCACTTTTTCAAGGTTTTCTTCACCATTATGACAGCTGGAGTGTTTTACTTTGTTTATTTATTATTTGCAGATGTTATTATTTTATTATTTATTATATAGTTATATTTTAATTAATTATTATATTTTATTATTTCTGAGAGCCTGGAGACCCCAAAGTTAAGACCATCCTCTCCTGAAGACACCAGTGGCTCTGCCTCCTCTCCAGTCTCATGGTACGCCACTACTTTTTTTGCCCTTTTTTTCTTTAGTTGGATGATGTTCCAACACAACTAGTTTCTGGTTTGGAGCACTCATGGCTCTTGGGAAAATCTCTTAAAGAACTTATTTTTTTCTTTCAGTTTGGCACTTACTGGTTTCAGTAGTGTACTCTTGGCTACGGTAACTAGATAGGTATGTTTCCAGCCATATGTAATTTGACAGGAACTGCACCAATGGGGAGATGTGGAAGTATAACAGAATACTTTCTAATTTACTTGGATAATTTGCAGAGACTGCTGGTCCTCTGTTGGCTTCAGCCAAACATTGGTGTGGTTTGTTTTGTTCTTTTTTTTTCTTTCCTCAAGAATATAATTTTATATTAATTAATCTGGGATTGTCCAAGGTGCGTGTGTAAAAAAAAAAAAATATTAGTTGAAAAAGGCATCTTTCTGGGGAGGAGGAAGGACAATCCACAGTGATAGAGCTCAGACAGTTGCAGTATTTTAATCAGCAAGGGCGTGCTACCAGTTAGTACAAAATCAAAATAAAAACCCTAGGAACCATGAGTTTCTGCTTACAATCTGTTCAGTTTGGGAAAACAAATGAAAGAAAGAAATAATTTAATGCTCAGTTTAATAATTGAACATCCTCCCTTCCCAGGATGCACAAGGTGGTTATACAAAAAACATTTGTTAAACAAAAGTGACCATTAATAATCCAAACTTGTTCCCTTTTTGGCTGATTTTCATGCAGACCCATCCCCGTCATAAAAGAGCTGTAAGAGGAAGCTTGTCTTTATTTATTAATTCAGACTGACTTCAGAAAGCGCTCCCCAAACCACCAGTGATGCCTTCTGACAGGCTCCTAATCTTTGCCCGCCACTGCAGGAGCATCCTTACAACAGCTTGTCATTAGTCCTGGCACTCTCCGACGCGGTGCCGGTGGGTACCGCTACCTGCCACCGCTCCGCGCCCGGCGGCGGCTCACGCCAGGCAGCCACAGGTACGGCTCCATCCTCATCTGCATCTCGGCGCTGCTCCTCACGGCGTGCTGTCAGCAGTGTCTCCCATGGCGACCTCTGGGGCGTTTCACGTGTCACGAGGGCTATGCCAAAAAAAATCCAAGCTGTAGAGACCCTGCCTAGGGAGGTGGGAGATGCCCCATCCCTGGAAACAGTCCAGGTCAGGTTGGATGGGGCTATGAGCGACCAGATCTGGTTGACGACCCCCATGTTCAGTGCAGGGGGGTCGGACTAGATGACATTTAAAGGTCCCTTCCCACCCAGACTATTCTGTGATTCTGCTGTGAGGGTGGTGAGACACTGGTCCAGGTTGCCCAGAGAAGCTGTGGCTGCCCCATCCCTGGAGGGGTTCAAGGCCAGGCTGGATGGGGCTCTGAGCAACCTGGTCTGGTTTAAGATGTCCCTGCTCATGGCAGAGGGGTTGGATTAGATGGTCTTTAAAGGTTCGTTCCAGCCCAAACTATTCTATGATTGCCCAAAGAAGGGTGCTGAGAAACAGGTTGTCCCCCTCACTGGGGGCAAACACAGCTCTGTCCCTGCATGGTGTGGGGGCCAGAAAGTTTAGGAGAATAGAATAGAATTTAAAATAGAATTAAAATAGACTATTTCCATTAGAAGGGACCTACAATGATCATCTAGTCCAACTGCCTGACTGCTTCAGGGCTGACCAGTTATGGCACAACCGTTACCTTCATCTGGGCCAGGTGTATTATCAGGAGCCAATACCTGGTATCACTGAGCAGGTACCTAGAGTTCAACACTGGTGACAAGTCAAGGTTTTGGATGCCATTATCTCTGGCAGGAGCTGATTCTGGTTAATGTCCACCCAGGGTGTTACTATCCTCAGCAATACTATTGAAGCTGCAGCCAAATTCTCATCCTGGTGCAGTTCCTTCTCTTCCCTGGGCACACATCCATCCCTGGGACACTGTTCTGCTCCTGAGACGTGATGGGCAGAGGCTCAACTGTGGAGGCCCAGCTCGACTGGTACACATCCCTGCTCCCCAGGCTGCCCAGCTGCCTCCTTCAGAAAGACTCATCAAATAAGCATGTTTTCTCTGCTCAAATGCTTCTTGAAAATAAGCTTGGTCAGTGTTGTGAGTGCATTTCTTCATCTCATGTTTATTTTTTCAACATTGG
>JAOXNO010000002.1:37784842-37799246 GCA_028565335.1 Limnodromus scolopaceus
TTTATTTTTTTATTTCTTTTTAGTTTTTATTTTGCTTTTGTGTTTGGGGGTTTAAGGGGTGGTTTGGTTTTTTTTTTATTTCCCTTTTTTTTTTTTTTTTTTTTTTTTTCATTACAGCACATGCTTCCAGCCACCAGCAGAAGTTATCCCTAAGGGCTGGTCTTTCAACCTGAGGCCTCGAGACAAAAAGTCTAGCAAAGCACAAAAAAGCGTATCCTATATGTGTCTATTACACACACAAAAAAAATGCTGCTAGCATGGTCTTGTCTTCAGTGATGGCTGTCTCTAGAAAGTAGTACAATCCCTCTGGTCAGAGCATTTATACATAAGTCTTGATATTTTCAAGCTTTGTGCTTCCTGTTACTGTCACGAAAAGCACAGTTCGAATCCGTGAAAGGGCTGAATTGCCCGACTAGAGCAGAATTTGCAAACGCACTAAGAATTGTGTTTGCGTGCGGGATGGTGCAGAAACTGAGTTTCTTGACAGCCCACGACGCCGAGCGGGCTGGGTGCGATGGGCTGCTAAACTCGCTGGGGCTGGTTCAAAGAAGTACCGCTCAAAATTCAGTACATGCTCTAGGCAACCCTGCTTCAGCAGGGGAGTTGGACTAGGTGATCTCTGTGGTCCCTTCCAACTCCAAAAAAAAATTCAGTGAAATTCAGTGAAACGCCAATTGTGCTGCTTTTCTCTACAACCTCCATTCCAGCTCTTTAACCTACGTACAAAATCGTCGCGTCTGGTTGTGGGGTTTGCCCTACAAGAAGTGAATAAGTGAATGGGGATGCCTACTCTCTATTTTAATTCATTTGGGGAGCGCTTATTAGAGAGGGGAAAGGTCGTGTGGCGACGCGTGTTTCTTTTCAGAAGTTAAGTTGTGAATGACCCAGTGGATTTGCTTCCTGATGGATAACAGTAAACAACGTTGATTAAATTACCTAATGCCCTCATCAAAGAACGAGTAAGCTTTTAGGGAGGAGGAGGAAGCTGGGATTTTAGGAGCTTAAAAGAGAAAACTAGCTAGAAGAGATCATCTGATTGAAAGTGGACCAGACCGGGGTGGTTTTTGATGCATTTGAATATCCTTCGAACCCCTACTGCTCAGCTGGACTAAATGACCAATTAAGTTTGTAGACCCTGGTGATAATGTCATCATGTGAATGTTATTAGCATGATTATTCTCCTACTTACTCATCTCTGCTCTAATGCTTAAAAAAAGATAGTTACTATTAGTTGTGGGATGAAATATATTTGATGCATTTGGAGATAGGGAAAATACGAACAGCGGGAGTCACACAACTTTAAATTTTCATTACAGGCATTTCAGCTCCCCTTCCTCTTTTCCCTAATCTTTCCTGCGTCCGCTGTGTGAGCCTCGCAAAATAATAATTAGGATGAATAGACGGGATCAGTGTGATGCGACACATCATGCCACCACATAACATAAGACGTAGTTAGGAAGTTGGCGGGCAAGGTCACCTGGTTAGACCAAGCTCTGTGAAAAATTGAGTGACGAGAAGGCTTTAAAGCACGGGCTCCTCCTTTTATCCCTCCACAAGCCAATGTCTGGAGAAGCTGGGGCCACTTGGCCACTGGAAATGATGGGTGGTGCTGAAGCTCCACACAGCGCTGGTCCCGTGGCTCAGGAAACCCATTTTTCCTGGAAACAATTTTTTTTTTTTCTTTTCTATTTCCTGAATTTGTTGTGCTTATCTGGGTTGGGCTACTCTAGAGCTGAGCTGGGAATTTTGTGAGAATATGTCATTTGGTGTGATGTCTGGTGTGAGGACTTTGTAGGGCTCTACTTCAGAAGCAACAGGCTGAAGATACAGCGAGAAATTGTTCTATAATATTTCTTATAGTCCAAATTCAGAGTTGTTCAGGTAGTGGTGGATGTGTGTGTGTGATTTCAAATTATTTATTCTTCAACCTTAACTATACTTGGGTTCAATTTTATGCCAAAGCTGTACTGGTTAGCATGGATTTTGAACTATTATTTTTAATAATACCGAACAAAACGTTCAGTTCTTCCTTTTGTTACTTGGGGCATCGTCCTTCAGTTCCTGACAATTCTCACTTTCCTAACTGAATTTACAAAGACAGGCAGAGAAAGAGGATGAGCGTTGCTTGTTCCCTTGCCCTCTGGTCACGGCTGCTGACTACCCCAAACGCTTGTCAGCAAGTTTCTTTAAAACTGCCCTCAATAATAACCAAACTTTGCGATTCCCAGCCGCAGATGCTCTGTACTTTCTCTATAAATTTCTCTTAGTTATTTCAGGCTCTGTGCTATAAATTGTAGCCTTTTAGGGCAGGTTTTTTTTTTTTTTTTTGGGTCATCATTTTTGTGCTGGGGTTGACGCAACATATGAAATGACTCGCTTGTCACAAACCCTTTTGTTCGGCAGCAGCGGGAGCAGCTGCCCTGGGTGTTTCTGGAGCCGGGAAGTATGTGTTTTATCCTCGTGTTTTGTCTTTGCTGGGGCTTCTTGCAGCTCCTCCTGGGCGACTGCAGGAGCTGCTCGCGCTCGCCTTTTGCCGTTGGCTGGGAGCATCTGGTAAATGGGTGCAAGCCCTCACCCCTCCACGCGTTTGCCATCCCACCCTCCCTGACAAGGGCTTTTGTCGAGCTGTCAAAATACATCTTGTCAGGTGCCAGATGCTGGTGTTGGGGCCACCAGGCTACCGAGTGGGGATGAAAGAGCCCGGGTATGTCTTGGAGGGCTTGAAAGGGCACAAATACAAATACTGAGCATGATCCAGGGTATATTTTTCCCCTTCTCTTTACCCCTGCTGAGAACAGAAAACACTCATGTTTTCTTGGCAGCTTCTGGCAGTACTTTCAGGACTCGCTCACCTTGTTTTCTCCCCCAAGCAGAATGTTGCGTCCTTGGTACTTGGCTTCCCAAGCAAGGCAGAGAAGACATCCACCTATTCCCTACACCATTTTTCTCTTTAGTGGATATTAGCAGATGTGCTTCCAGCAGACTGGCTGAGCATAAACAGGCTTTTAGACTGACAGGTTCATGAACCACGGGCCCCGCTGGCGCGTGTGCTCCTCTACCCTGCTCTCCTCGCCAGCCTCCTTGTGCCCCAGCCCTCCGCACCCCTCCCGAAGCCGGAGAGCCTCAAAATATCCCTCTCCCAAGGGCTTCTGCTGATTGATTTTATTTTATTTTTTTTATTATTTTTTATTTCCCTTTCCCCCTCCTTGCTGCCGATGCCTATAAGTGCTGGTGCCGCAGCGCCGTTGCTGGGGCTCACTTGCTGCTCCCAGATAAGCTCGTTAATCCTTTGTCTTGTGCGGCGGGATAAGACACCAGCCCTTACAGCAGCACCACAGCGTTTTTCTGAGTTTCTTTTTCAGAGCTTCTCTTGGCCCATTGCCCCCGCTAGCTTGCTCCCTTAATGGATTAGCCGGACTTCAAGGAAAATCCTCCTTTAACAATAGCAAGGAATTGTGTGGTTCTCGGTCTACCTAAGGAGAGGTGCCAACAGTATTTTCTGCTACAAGCGAATCTGTTCAGTCTTTTTGATCCGATTTCTCTCTTCTTGATTTTGATATCTCTACAAAAGCCATTGCAGATGGGAAAGGACAAAAAACCAAACTCACAAAAACCCAACCAAGCCACTCTTAGTTTTTCTTCATTCATTTTTTCTTTCTAGCTTTTCCCTTTTTTCCTCCCCCCCCTCCTCTCCCTTGAGCTGCTGAAATGGCCTCATGGAAGAGAAACTAAATCGCTCTCCTCTTGCTTTGGGCTGTTTTTCATCACTTCTTCTGTGTGCTTCCTGACCCCAGAAAGCAGGCTTAAGTCGCTACATTCCTGCTCCTTCACCATAGCCAGAGACACAGTTCCTCTAGTTTCAGCAGATGTGCCAAAGGTACTCTGCTCTCCCTTGAGCATAACTTCAAATTTGGCAAATGAAATGCTTGGACATTTTCCAGGAAAATGTTTTTGTCTTGAAAAAGTGGTGGGTTTTTTTTTTTTTTTTGTCCAAAGAGTAATTTATTTGAACTCAAAATGCTGTTTGAAACATCTCAGGCTTGATGAAGCTCTTAGAAATCCGGAGCTTTCCTAATTTTTGAAGGGAGCTCTCACTGAGCTCCAGATGTTTTGCCATTGACCATCAGCTCTGGAAATGGGTAACCAGGCAGGGAAATTATTATGCCTCTCAACCTTATCTATACCAGAAGGCATAGGCAGTGACACTGAAAAAATGTCAATTAACCTGAGCTATTTGTAACCTCAGAGGCTTTTTTTCCTGGAAACTTTTTTTGGGGAAAAATTTCCATAAACGTGTGTACGTATCTGTGGGTGCACATGAGAAAATACATGTATATGAAGCTGGAAATCCTGCTGCCTTTGGTCAGCTGTAGAGGTAACTAAAGCCCAGCTGTGCTCCACAGTCGGGAGACTACAGCAGGGCTAACACACATAAAAGCAGACACGAGATCCTTCATGTCTCAGACCAAGCAGCAGGCGTGCTTTAGGTCTTGGAAAAAAAAATACTGAATTGATGTGAAACTCTGTGATGGTGAAAATATGGGGAATTTCTGCCACCTGTCCTTTGCATCCATCTTGTACCCTTCTCAAGTCAGCTCATAACCAATTCTTCCCAGGCTTCCAGCTGCTTGGCATTTCTTGTGTAAAATAATTAATGATTATAGGGAATGGAGATATCAGCTTAGGGATAGTCGTGCCTGGTCTTGGGCATTTGTATACACGCACTCGCGTATGTTCAGTGCTCAGTAGCAGTGTCAAAAGGGAAAAAAGGCAAGTGATATGAAAAAATATTAGGAAAGGTAAAAAAAGCACTGTTATGCCAGTATATAAACCTATCATGTACTTTCATATATAGAGTATGTAGAATATATACACCTACAGTCCTTCTATTTGGGTACAGAAAGAGGTGAAAAGGATGGTCAAGGGTGTGTGTGGGGAACAGGGGCATGGGGCAACGTGGGGACAAAAAGCTGGGAGTGTAAGCCAAAAGTTAACAGGGCAGGACTGTTGGTTGCTCAAATCTGCGGGAACTGAGAGCGCAGCCGTAGGAAACGTTGCTTCCTGCTCCGGCTCTTCCAGCCCTCTCTTGGTGTGGAGCAGGGACAGGTGCTGGGATGGATGGACCTTTGATCCAGTCCAGGATGGCCGGGTCCCACGCCACCCCTTGTGCAATCATGTTTAATTCTCTGTGCTTTATTTCCAAATGAATGGTAGTAAATTAAAACGCAGGAGGGAATAAGGGTGTATGTTGGGACAGTATTTCAAGTATTGATCTGTTTAGACCTCAGAAATGCACACGGTGTGACGGTCTGTCCTGGAAATGCCCATCCCCTGGGCTTGGTGCCCCAGTAAGATCCCGTGTGTTGTTTTCTTCACCTTTGGGGAAAGCTGGGGTGAAACTGCTGGTTCATCCCTGATTTTGGAGCTTGTAGAACATACCAGAAAAGCTGCTGTGGAGCTGACCAGGAAAATCTGCTTCAACTGGCCAGACCCAAGCGTGTAGTCCCCTTGTTTTTCTTTGGGAGTGTTGTACCCAAGCTACATCTCAGCCCTAGGATGGTGGCTCTGCCCTGGCAGCCTGAGCTCGCTGGGTTTACCTCATTTTGTGTGACCATCCAAAAGCTACAGCACAAGGAAACTGGGCAGGGATTGGTTCGATGAGGTGTTGAGCTTTTGGTGCTCTGTGAAATGCTCTAGGTCCAATAAGTGGTTTTTTTTCTGGAAAATAATTTCATCAAAAAACGCCCAGCATCCTCTAATTCTACACCAGTGACAAGGTTCAGGGTGAATTTTTATTTAAATTACATGAATGTAATTATACTATAGCGAGTTGAAAATTGTTAATCCGTTGCACGTTGTGCCTCAAACCCAAGTCCCTAACTTGTGTCTGAATGTGTAAAGTTATTTCCAAGCACAGAAGCCCGGACACAGCACCCATCGGCAGGGTACACCGGACAGAGCGCGTCAAGACAATGGCCTCGAATTGGAAAGATGAGATTCCGGCCGTAAGACTGTGTCGGAAGGTAGTGCACGTATATATCACAATTACACTTTTCCAAGACTGGAAATGCTGGGTAATTGTCTTTCCCTGCCAGTGTGCTCAGGGCGCTTTACAACAATAAATTTCACCAGGAGTGCTAAGAAAACAGAAAGCACAAGAATATGACACCTGCTGCTCCAAAAAATGCAAGGAAACGAAGCATTCGTAGAAAAGATGGGGTTGGGGTATGCAGGATGGTGGACCCCAGGGTGCTCCTCAAAGCTGGAGCTCTCAGCAGTGGGTACCGATGGGACAAGGAGATGATGGTGTCCCACACCGCTCCAGAAACCCACCACCCATGATTCTTCTGCAAACGAGACAGCTCGGGGCTGAGCATCGATTGAGAGGAAGGACGAAGTTTTCTTTGCAGCCAAAGCAAAATCGGGTGCCAATCAAAAAACTGATAGGCAGGCTGTTGTTGACCTCTAGGAAGTATCAGAGGACAAATATCCTTGAAAGGAAATTCGAAAAATAATCTCCAGGGAATCCAAGCATTGCTGGAGGTGCTGCAGCACTGGCTGCTGTACTGTGGTGCCAAGACCTTCGAGCATCCATACAGACCTCCTGTGGAAAGACATCTGTAATTTTCCATCCCACAGTTAGAAAATACCTTGCTAAGAAGAAACATGGGATGAGATCTGACAGGTTTGGTGCCTGGCTTGTTGCAGAACCTTCTCTGGGGTCCAGGGAAAACCCACCTCCAGCCCTGCCTGTGAGAGGAGGATGCTTCTGCTCCTTCCTTCTCCATCCGGGTGGTGGGTGGTGAATGCGAATCCTTGCAGCAGGTTTGTGGTATTGAGGCATGTCCTCTAGCAAGGCCTTGATCTCACTGGGGCCTTAATAATAGCAAGGTACAAAAAATAATAAGAATATTTTCAAAACTGGACAAGAGAGGGTAGTTGGACAGTTTGCAATGGCCATTAGATTGCTGGTATTAGCTGGCTTTGCTCTATATGTTTTGCAGCCATCCATAATTAGAACATACCTTTTGTAACCCTATCTTACAGTAGATTCGATTTTTAGGAAGGAAAAATGTTACTAAATCATTATTATTCATGTGACAAATCCTGAAGGGTAAATTTTTTTTAAACACCACCTCTATCAGTCTCTCCCATGTCACCTAACTTTTATGCAATAACACTGTTCCCTTAGAGATACCGTATAAAATATCTCTCACTTCCCAATATTATTCATAGAATTCCCATTATAGAACATTGAAAACCCAGATTAGAAGAGTACAAGAATATTTTATGACCAGTTTGAAAATGCTGTTACTGCTGCAATAAATTAAGAAGTTAAATTACTCCCACATTGAGTATTGATATACTGTGCATGGCAGAAAAATTCCTTTGAAATATACTGTACAATACATATAGAGAAATTCCAGCCCCTTTGATGACTGCAGCGTGACTGCCAGCAAAGCGGTTTGTGTGTATATGGGGGTGGGGGATTGGGTTGCCAAGTCTGGTCTTTAAAGCAACGAGTTGAGCAAGGGTAAAATCAGAACAGTAAAATATTATATGGTTAATTGCTAATATTGGCATGTTGTGTTTAATGACCAAGTCTGCGTTCTTCATTCTTCTCATGTTCAGTCTTTGTGAACTGGTCCTCTGTAGACAGAATGTATCGTGGACCAGGAGACATGATTTCCCATAATACGATTGCTCTTGCATATATCTGTACGGAGATTTATTTCTGGCCTTTACCTGACCACAGGAAGACTGTGGACGTGTGATGTGTATATACCCCTTTTATATTAGTTGGGGTGATTTTGTTTTTTCTTTTTTTCTGAACAATTGTTCAAATGCAAAACTCCAACCGCCAAGGGAAAAGCAGAAAAAAATAGAAATTTTTTTGGATATTGGATCCAGTCTGGCTGATGGGATTCAGTTGCTTTGTACTTTTAGACACAAAGATGCTCAACTAATTAACTAAATCAACTTTCAAGCCATATTTAAGTTGTTTGCATTATTGGAGTGGTGTAAAGCTCCCAGAATGTGCCAGACAATTTTGATGCAGTTACCTATGAATTTATGTGCACAAATTGTCTTTCTTTTTCTGCTTACAAAGCTTCAAATATGAAACATTGCGATGGGAACTACATGTATGCAAACTGGTCATTGCAACTTCAGGTAATATCTGATCTTCCTTACTTATTTTCATGCGTTGCTTGTTGTGCACAAAAAGCAGCACTTTATTAAGCAAAATAATTGGAGACATTTGCCCGTTAGACGAAATTGGCAACCGAATTGCCTATTTTGCAAAATGTAACAAAAGAGCCCTCTTACACATTTTGCAAAGAAATGAAAACAGAGCTGCTGCGACGCAGACAGCATAAGCAGCTTATTCGGTTTTGCCAAGAACCTGGCAAATCCAGTAGTTAAGTTTACGATAATAATTACAGTGTATTTTGCTGATTGCAACATTCTGGCCCAAAAGTGACTATTTAACTAAGTTGGTCGTGGCATCAAGTGCCTACAAGTAATGTGATCTATTTATTAACGAGTGCTTCCTTTCTGAACTGCCTTGTTAGAGCGCATGCTCTAGTGCCAGAGGCTATTGGTTTGTGTCTGTTTGTGGGTGCGTTTGTGTGTTGGTTTTTTGTTGTTGTTGTTTTGTTTGTTGGTTGGTTTTTTTGTTTGCTTGTGGTCGGACTCGAAGATCTCAAAGGTCCCTTCCAA
Source organism: Limnodromus scolopaceus (assembly GCA_028565335.1). NCBI lineage: Eukaryota > Metazoa > Chordata > Aves > Charadriiformes > Scolopacidae > Limnodromus > Limnodromus scolopaceus. The sequence goes on from JAOXNO010000002.1 coordinate 37,793,564, forward strand.
CCATGAAGATTCTGTGACTCTGTGCTATTCCACAAACTGAGGGAACAGCCTTTCAGCAAGAGGTGTTTATACGGAAGGGAGCAGCAAGGAGTTATTTAAGAACAGCACAAACAGCGACACAGCCTGAGCGTGTGTTTTAAAGGTTATTCTTGGAGGATTTAAACTGAATGAGGGGACATCTAGATGAGATCCCAGGAAGAAATTCTTACTGTACGGGTGGTGAGAGCCCGGCCCAGGCTGCCCAGAGAAGCTGTGGCTGCCCCATCCCTGGAGGGGTTCAAGGCCAGGCTGGATGGGGCTTTGAGCAACCTGGTCTAGTGGGAGGTGTCCCTGCCCAGGGCAGGGGGTTGAAACTGGATGGTCTTTAAGGTCCCTTCCAACCCAAACCATTCTGTGATTCTATGATTTTCTTTCCCAAGGAAAGTGAGGCAATGGAGTTTAGAGGCTGAGTATCTCATTTTTCCCCAGCCACACTGAAAAATTCGCTCAAAGATAAGCAGAAGCTTTCTGTAAACCCTGGAAGCTTACGTCTGCTTGTCGGACCCTTGACTTCTGCCCTGGAGTTGGTGGTTCTCAGACCAAGCCCCAGCCGGGCACCTCCTCCCACCCCAGTAGAAAAGAATAATACAGAAGCCCAAGACAACAAGGCTGATGCCGCGCTGCCCAAAGTGCCTTATCTTCATGTACAATCATGTAGCAAATCATGTATTCATTTGTATTATTAAATAAAGACTAACGGAGTCGTACACCCAGCAGAGCAGAAGGGATGCACAAAGGATCACGGGTTCCCGGCATTCCCCGCTCCCTCTTGGAAAGCCGCTGACTCACTCCCCGAGCAATCAGCGTTGTGTGCCATTACAAATGGGGTGGTTAATAGGCCCGCATCCATTATCATTAGTGCATCTCAGCACGCAGGTACATGATGGGTCCTGCCAGCGCATTTGCTCCAGCTCACTGAGCCAGGGGCCATGCTCCATTGCAAATGAGGATGAGGAACACCTGCTCCAGGGTTTTTTCGGCAGACCGGAGTCATCCTTCACATCTCATGCAACACTTGTTCTGTCAGAATGCAGTGCTGGCACCGGCCGGAGCGGTGGTGTGCCAGGCGTCCGACTAAAGATTATAGACTTTCCCTGTGGTCTTCTGCTGAAGTTCAGCTTTGAATTCTTTTTTTTTTTTTTTTTCAAAGAAACCTTTTAAAAATTTATCAATTTCGTATTAGGCATTCAGTCATTATGTTAAGGGTTTAAAAATAAAGATGAAAAAAAACTTTGCTTCAGAAATTAACTTTTTTTTTTGGCAATTAGAATGGGAGCATAAAATATTTATTGAGTCCGATAATTTTATTCACAATGCTGAGTGCTGGCTGTTTTGATATGTTTTATGAGAGAGTTTTTATTTTTGGAAAATTAGCCTTGTGATTTTATGTATTTTTTTCTTTTTTTTTTATTTTGTTTTGTTCCCCCAGCCTTCTGCAACTATTCATGGTGTTTGTGGGGTTTCCATTTTAATTGTCTGTATTGGGTGACCCGAGATGTGAGATTAGACACTAACCAAAAGGGGGAAAAATACGACAAAGTGTTGCCTTCTCAAGGCGCGTGTCTTTCCATGCAGAAGCCTCTGCTCTGGCTGCCCTCCAGCGCCAGGACAAAGGCCTTCCTCATCCCACTCCAACAGGCTCCACGCTTGCTGCCAGCCCCAGGCCAGCTTGGTTTAGGAAACCAAAATTAAGGGAGGAAAAATGGTTGCAATTTGAAGAAGCAGATCCTGAGGTTTGCAAATGACAGTGAAGGACACAGCGAAGGTAGTGGCGTTGCAGCCTGTCCGTCTGGTCTCCGTGACCTGTGTAACAGGGATCTTATGGGCACTGCTGGTGGCCAAAGGTGCTCAGTCCCCAAAACCATGCAATAGGGCAGAGCCTGGCACCCTGGGCAGCCCTGTCACCCCGGGCAACCCTGTCACTCCTTCCACGAGTGGGACCAGCTGGTGGGCACATGCTGTCGGACTCATGGACATCCCTCTATCCTTCAGGATGTCTCCCTCCTGGGAAGAGCCCACCAAATGACTCCCTGTGGATGGCACCTTGTTTCCTTCAGCACCATTTCCCTGACGGATGAAGCATCACCTTCTTGAAACAAGGCTGGGGCTGAACTGGAGCAGAAGGACAGTCGCTGCTGTATCACGTGCCAGTGGCAACGATGTGACATTCGTGTGTGCTTTTTGACCAGAGTCATCTTTGTCCCCTAGGAAAGAAGAAGGAATGGGAGTTGTCTGCTTCTCCCTTCCCAAAATGCAGGTGAGTGAACTTGACTCTGGACTTGGAATAAGGAGTTAACTAAAAAATTCCTGTTTGCTTCTCTTGTGTTGTTTTTTTTTTTCAAAAAAGTGATTCCTGTCCCCCATCCCCAGTCCTACTTTCCACACTGAAGAGCCTCTTGGTTCTACTTTCGGAGCCTCCAAGAAAATGACAGCTCCTTTATCTCAACAGGAAGGTCTGTCTGGTGGAATATAAGTTTCCACAGTAAGAAAATTATGCTGGAGGTTATAGGTCTGTTGCTCTGGTTGTCTGCCAGGAAAGCGGTGTCCTCAGTTTGATCAGTAAACATTTAGGGTTTGTACCTTGGGATCCAAAGGCTTCTCTCTGTTTATGATCAGTCACTACCAAAAAAAATGGCTCCCGGGATCCACCCTTGTAGCCATTATGAACTTTGATGCTTAAATGAAATCTTGAACTCTTGTTCCTCAAGGTGTTTCTCGGTGTGTTTCAGGTTTGAGTTTCATGGTCACTCCCGTCAGAAGGAATCTCTCATCATGCCTCATTTTGTGTGGGTTTTTTTCCCTCTATTCTTGTCCTTCTCTGTAGTTGTTTCTCCTTGCCAGACTGGTACGAGCTGTGGGGATGGTTGAACTAACTCTGTGCATGGAGTTTGTCACCTCTGTGGCAATAATTCAGGTCTTCACTTGATGTAGATCATCTTATTTCCAGGTTCATAAATCTGAGAAAGTTCATAGGAATGTCCCCAAGACAGATTTAAAGGGAATGCCAAATATAAGATGCCTGGAAAAAACAAACAGACTAATAGGTCAGAGGCTCTGCTGGGGACTTTGCCGCCACCCTCAGGTACTGAAGATATTTTTGTGATTTGGTGAAACAAAAATGCTGCAAGAAACACTCTTGTGAATGCTGTGGGTTAGAGACTTGTGCTAAACTTCTGGTACATCTGTGGGTTTTTATATTTTCCATATCATTAAACAGAAGTATTCTTGCTTTCTTCTTTTACCCTCTCAGTGTGGAGGAGCCACTTCAGAAGGTGTTTCGGGCTGTGCAGCCCCAAATGCCCTTGGACTATTAATGGGGATGCTCCTGCCTTCCCCAGGGGATCACGGGCTGGTCACTGATAATTCACCATCATACAGATAAAAAAGTTTCTTATCACTTTGTGTAAATTTTAGAGAGAGAGATAAAAATCTTCTTTTTTGCAATGTTAATATGACAAAGTTGATGTTGCTGAAACACGGGAAAAAGCGGTGCTAGAAATGCCAAATCCCCACTCACTCCAGGACCAAAGAGCCTGAGGAAAAGCTGTTCAGGGGGGTGACAATAGTGCAGAAGGAGGCTGTGTATGGTTGATGCAGGCTAGAGATGAGGATGTTTTAATTAGAAGTACGAGTAGGAAAATTAGGTTTTGACCTTACAACAGGACATGGAAGACTCCGGTGGAAGCAGTCCCTCAGGATCAAATGGGATCTCTGTACCCCAGTGCATCTGGAAGGCTGGGTTTGGGAGAAGGCGCAGGCAGGCAATGAGAGGGAGCCATGATAATAGTCTGGGGATGCTTAAAAATTCTTGGCTTTCCTCTGTCACAACAGGAATAAACAATATCTTCCCTTTTTTCTGCTCCGCAGGGAGTGCTGGATACCTACTGGGAGACATCTATCATGTACTGTCGGGAAGAGCCCCAGAAAGAAATGCGGAATATTGTTGTTGTTGTTGGCTTGGAGAGCACGAAGGCAGCCACGCACCCGTGGGGCTCGGTGAGTTTCTGACACAGCACCCCACGTCTCCAGCTGTAGGTGCCACTTTGGTCCCCACCAGCCTAAAAGGCATCACTTTACTTTTCTGCGTGCTGAAATGATGCTTCTAAATGGCTTTAGATGTAAAGCACTGAGACAAATAAAGAGGAGACCAGCTTAGAAACACGTTGCCAGAAGTTTGGTATTTCCAAATGTGTGTCTTGATGGATTTTTCATAAGAGAAGAGGAAGGAGAGATTAAGATATGGACTATTACTTGCTTGCTTAGTGGAAACACTGTGGGAAATATGGCTTTTGAATTTACTGCAGGTCTGAATTATTTTCTTCTGTCTAGATGAAATGCAGCCCGTTAATCCAACTGTCAGGTTTTGTCTGATGCTAAGGAGTGCAAAGTTAATTTTGTAACGTGAACAACGAAAACTTTACAGATTTTTAAATGGTATCAGATTTGCTCAAGTGTGCTCTTAAGCACGGCCCTGAAGCCGGGGGTACGTTTACGGGCTTTGCTGATTATCAATAGATTTCAGCGCGTGTTTGCAAAATCACAGCTCCGCCAGTGTGTCAAACAAACGAGCAAATCCTCCGCTCGCCTTCCATATGCTTCAGATGTACAGCCTCTGCTGCACGCATCTGCCGAAAAGAGAGAAAGGGCTGAATCTAATTTGGAGGTTGAGAGTTTCTGTATTATTTCTAGCCTCGTTTCTTACGTTACGCTGCGGTCTTGACCCGCCATGCCCTGCTGTTTCACCCCAGCCACGGGCTGCCCGCACGCAGGCGCCGCCGTTGGTGCCGGGGAGCAGCAGAGGCTGTGATGTGACGAGCAGACACCCAACCTGGCTTTGAAACCCAGCCCCTGAAGGTGAAAGGCTTGTGCATTAACCCACTTGGCTACCCAGCCTTGTACCCATACATTTTTAAAACACTTTTTTTTTTTTTTCCCCCTTTAAAATTGAAAAGAAGAAAATCATCCTGTATTTGAGGAAAAGAAAAATCATTAAAACATCGCGCAATGAACTAGATGGTACTGACAGGACTTAAAATACAAAGAGAATGTGGCACATGCATCTTGCAGCGTGTTATACTGATCCTTGCCAAGGACACGAAAGTTGCCTTGCTGGTTTTTGCTGCTGTCTTAAGCGTGACATTTGGGGATCTACGTTGTGTTCCCTCTTGCTCCACCTTCCAGATGCAGTGCGAAGGGAAGTCTTGGTGAAATTCTGGCTTATTTTGGGGTAGGGCTATTCAGTTGTGTAGGCTTAGGCAGGAACGGGAGCATCCTGCTGTATTAAGGTGCCGGGAGCTGGGTCCAGCCAGGGCGTTAATACCCCCCTCACAGTGTGAGAGCGCAATACATTCTCATCCCCAAAAAGCCAAAATGAGGTTTCAGCTGAAAGAACACGTTGCGTGTGGCACTTGGCTGTTTAAACACTAGTTCCTTGGCTATTTCCTTGCACTTTCTCTCCTCCCTCCTCCACAATTAGGTAGTTAAAGGACAGCACACGGTATTTAATACTGGATTTCAGTGTTCTGCTCAGATTTTTCTTCCACCTTGGGCTGGAGGCTGTGATGCTGAAACACTTGGGAGAGACAACAGGGTCTTTTGCCAACGGGCTCTTTGGACCATCTCTGCCAGCTCGTCCCGGGGCTGG
>JAOXNO010000002.1:37806796-37821458 GCA_028565335.1 Limnodromus scolopaceus
GTAAAGAATTTCTTTCTAGTATCTAATCTAAATCTTCCCTCTTCCAATTTAAAACCGTTGCCCCTTGTCCTGTCACTGCAGTTCCTGACAAAGATTGCTGCAGAGGAGACTGGCAAAGCTCGGCTCTTACACTAAGGGGAGTGATGATGCTGCCTGGTGTGAAATTACCAAATTCCAGGGTAAGCCAAGCTGGTTAGAGGTGCCTGGGTCTCGTTAGCATTGCTGTGAACTGGGTATCTTTAAATATCTTGGGTTTTTAGGTCTTGGGAGGGTGTTGAACCAGTTCTGGGTGGGTCAAGGCAGGGATGCTCTCCCTGGGGAAGGAGGACAACCCACAGCAGAGCCCCTGCCTTGGTCCTCCCCTGCTTTGAGCTGTGACAACAGTGATTGGCAACTGATCAGGTCAAAAGAAAAGGTACAACACGATGGACAGTGGGTACAAAGTCTCAGAAATACAGAAATCCAGCATGGAGATGCAATTGGCATGTTTTAATTTAATATCTCTAAAGCACAGAATTATTAAAAACATAAAAGTCCCATTACTGAATGGCATAATGTATTAGTAGTTATAGGTGTTAAATCAAACCAAGGTACATGATATTAATGGGCAAAACGGCTGTGTTTAAACAGTTGTCTACTTATTAAATCTCTAATTAAGGACATGCAAACCAAGTGGCTAAGATTTCCCACTAAAGATGATAAATTGTGATTACTGAAATGTTTTTAATGTATTACAGAGCAAGCCAATTTTATTAAAAAGGAAAAGAAGCGATCCAAATTTTTCCCAGCAGCTTTACCTGTAATGATAGATACTTCTGCGGGTCACCATAAATTGATTTTCACTGTATTAACCCCTCACAACAGTCTGATACCTAGTTTTTGAGTTTTTACAGCCCTTCTTTACAGCATCTTTCGGGATTAAAATGCACAGATCTCAAGCAGGCCAGACAAGCTGAAATTGATGCCTCGTGACTTTTTGGCTGGATTGCGTATAATGTTAGCGTAACTATTTTCCTGCTATCACATACCCCTCAATAGGAATAAGTGCACTTACTTGACTCAATCAGCCATCTGTGACTCCATCAGCCACAGTGGAAACTAATGGTAATTGCCAATTGTTAACCAGACAATAGCAGATGCTAACTTTAATATCCAACAGTGCTCTTCCGAGCATCTTTTATGTAGACACGGCCTCACTTTAATACGTGTTTTCTTTCCCCAAAATACGGCAACTTAGTAAAGGCTGATTAGCCGAGGGAGCTATGTGACTTGAAGCAATGAACTTCCAGGAATGGCAGCCCATGATCTGTTTCTGGGCCGTAATGTCTCTAATGTAAGAATGTAGAAGACTGGATTTAAAATTCTTCTTCGAAATACAGATTTTTTCCCGGTTAAATTTCACAAAGAGCCATGTACTGGATGCTAACATGAGAGTAATGTCTTTCCTGGCAATGTCCTTGCCTCCTATTAGATAATCAATTAGTCTCAGAACATTAAAAAGCAAAATGCTGCAACAGGATTTTCCACCAAATTCAAAAATATTTATGAAAGGGTTTCATTGCTCCCGTTTATTTACCTCTAAGCACGAAGGCCGCAGCCACTCAACATAGAGCCGTCGTTTTGGCACCAGGACAGTTTTGCAACCTGGGCCCTGGAGGACATCTGGAGTCTTCTGGGTCGCGGCGGTTCCTTTCTGCAGAAATTTGCTTGCCTCAAGTAATGAATGAGCCCATTTTCACTTCGACCGTGGCCCGCAGTCTACGGGAGACATTAGGAGCAATTTGTAGTCAACGTGCAAGTCTGTTCCATCTAAAATATTATCAATGAGCTTGTCAACCCGAGCCTTAACCTTCTTTGTTATTTTCATCTGCTCCTCTCTCAGATGTCTCTCCTCGTGCCCATAACCTCTGAAGACTAGCAACAGGATGTCATACACCTGTTTTGCTCAAGGCTGGGACTGGGAGCCCTGCGCGATATTGTGTAGGCATTGGCTCGCTTGCTGCTTTGCTCAACGTATATGTCAGAATGTCAGATGATAGTTGTTGTAGCTGCAGCTGTTGCATGAGCAGAGTGCCAGGGGCACAACTTTCCTGCAGTGAGCTTTAATTTGCTCTCCCCTCCCCGAAGAGCTCCCGCGCTTCACCTTGCTGCTGCCGCTGCAGCTGGAGGAGAGCTCAGCCCACGTGTGGATGAGGCCATGGGACACCAGGAAGGCAGGGACGTTCAGCGACGACCAGGGTAGAACTTCACGTGGGCCGACTGCTCTTTGCACCGTTGCTCAACGAGGCATTTTAATAATTGTTTGCAGGAAGGCGCTGTAAACACCGAGGGATTTATATTTGGGCGAGTCAATCTGCAGTATATTTGGATGCTGTTCCAGGAGAGCTCCTCGTAGCCTAAATAAGCCATAACCTGCCAAGATATTCATGAGAGATCTGACTAGGTTTTTGACTGCTCTCAGAATTAGGTTGACAATCAAAACAGATGTAGAATGAGACTGCAACTGGATTGCCAAAGGCAAAAAACTCCTGTCAAATTCTTTAAAGGAGCAAGCTGATAAACCACTGTAATACACGGGAATAGTGGACATTAGTAACTAGACAAGGACACATATGTCCACCTTTGGATTTGGTCGGGACTGTGGATTTGTTTTACAAATTAGGTAACAAGGGCATTGAAAAAAAAAAAACCAACACTTTAAAATACACAGTCGGTGAAACTTTAAAAAGACACAACATTACTGCATGAATATTACAGGATGTTTCTCAGGGTTTTTTTAAAAATACGTGCTCTTGCAGGATTGCTGCATTTCTGAGTGACATATTGGGACAGCACAGATCATCTGTAATTTAAAAGAAGAAAGCAATAGAGAGTTTGATTAAAAAGTAACATAATTCTGCATTACTGGATATTGCTTTGGTTGCATCCATTATTCAAGTAGACATGAGGCATTTTGTCTTTCACTTCAAATGTTAACTAAATCAAGGCTAAATATATAAACCGGGGTTTCATCTTTGATAAGGAGGACAGATGTGGTGGCCTAACGTGTACATCTGTATCTTGTCTAGGAGTTGCAACTCATAATTCTTGCATCTCGGTCTTTGTAACAGCCAGGGAAGGAGAGAGTTTTGTGGGACGAAGCACAAGCGTGAAAGACACTGGTGGGAGGGAAAACCAACAACTGGATTATGGCTGCCTGCTGGGCACATCAGTGGCTGAAAGGACATCTCTGGATGTGCAGACACACCAACGTCTAAGGTCTCTGTGCGGTGGGTCTTCGTGGTGTTTCAGGAGAAGGAACGACTGACAAATATTTAATGTGACCTTTGCCTGGGGAAAACTTGCTGATTCATTCAAAGAAGGAACCGCTCCCAAACAAGGGTTTGTTTCAACAAATACCCCAATTTGAAAAACAGTGGGAGCAAAAGTCACAATAGTTTTCTGGAATGTTTTACTAATTAATAATTATTATTTTTTAAATTACCTTTGCTTTTGGAATGTAGTTTGTAGGTGGTGTGTTTTTCAAAAAGGCAGACATTTGAGAGTTACAGAGATTGAATAGTATTTTATCCTCAGATATTTTTTTTAAGGATATTTGCTGTGAAGAAAGAGGCTTGCCTTATTTTATGTCTTGAACAACTGCGCAGGGATTCAGAATGATAGAATATGCCCCAAACCTACCTCCTAAATACTGCCATGTTCCCAAACCTTTCTGTATAGAAAGTAAAAATATTCAAAACACACCTTGAATGGGCTGGCTCTGCTCGGGATGTGCCCAGCAGGCAGGATTCACCTGCCCTGCAGCTCCAGGGTGGGGGTTCCTGCAAGGTCTCTGGGTGGTCAGGAACCCAGAGCTGTGTTGTCTTCATCGGATTGTTGGCTAAAAAACACAAGCCAGAGCATCTGGGAACGTGCCTGCTGCAGAGCTGGGCTGCTAGCCCGTGCCGAGCAAGTTGGCTTGGTGGTCACTTGGCACAGGTGGCCCGTGGCACCGAATTCAACAGCGCTGTGCAGCTGAGCGTTCGAGGACCTGGTCCCTGCTGGCAAAATCACTCTCCCTGCTCCATCTATGAAGATGGATTGGTCCAACTGGAGCATCAGGTCTTCAGGCCCAAAAATAAGCTGGAAATGTGAGCTCAAGCCTTGCTGGCGTCTCCTGGCCAAGTCCTCCCCCTTAGGGGCAGGAGGTGCTTGGTCCATGGGGACCTCAGAGCACCTCTGGGCCTGCAGAGCACAGAAGCCCCCAGAACAAAATGTCCTTGACATTTCCTTTGGCTTGGCTCCCCTTTCGCTTATTTCCAGGAGGATGTGCTCCCTCTATTAATACTTCTATAATCTTTTTAATTAAAATTAAATCTATTTTTGATACCTTGCCACCAGATCCAGCACTGTAATCCCGAGTGAAGGACGGATTCCCTCCACCGCAGTGTGAGGAAATGTCATTTCTTGCACTGTATTTCCAATCAAGTTAGGCAACGTTTACTTATATATTTTTTTTTTTCTTGCTTGGTATTCAGTGCTTTCATATCCTGGTTAGATCTTGATAGGAAAATAGAAAAACATGTCAAGAGAGTGGTTCAGTTACAAATGGAGTGCAAAAATTATTTTGGAGAAAGCCCATTTGTGTGTGATTTCTAGCCTAATTCTGCAAACCCCGGTGGTTTGGAGAGTTTAGCATCCAGAGGTTTGGGTACTTGCCCAAACTAACCCTAAAATGCAAACCTTTGGAAGCTTGCCTTTCAGTTCAGCGTGCGATATAAATAGCTCTGCTAGAAACAAACAAAGGAGGTATTGCATCGAGCAGCCAAGAGAGACTACACGAAACACTTGATCAGTCCGTGTTTTGGTATCCCAGGCTGCGCTCCGGCTTCTGCCTCAGCCGCGAGCTGGGGACCTGCTCCTGCTTTTTCTGGGTATTAATGCAGTTGTGTCTCGGTGGCACAAGGCAAGGAGTTTTTAGCACCTTCATCCTTCCCAGGTTCTGCAAAGAGAGGGCTCACTACTCATGCTCCCACCCCCACCCCCCCAAAAAAAAGTAATCTCAAAAAATACTCAGTAAATTCCTTCTCGTGGTGGCATTGGTGGCTTTTGATGTAGAGCTCCAGTCCCAGATGGTGGTGTCCCATGTTGTTCAGTCTTGTAGGGACCAGAGAGGAACAATTCAGCCCTCCTTTGCCCCTGCACCGTTCCGGTTTCTCATTCAGGTGAAACGAGATTTGCTGAGAGAGAGCAGAATGACACATTTTCTTCAGCATTTCACAGCTTTTTTTTTTTTTTTTCTTAGCCTAGTTCTTGAGCTTGCCAGAATTGTTAAATATATCTATATCTGCATACACCTACTCAGCCCTGAGCAGGTAAACAGCCTAAAATCAACCATTTGAGAAACTAGAAGCCACTGAATATGTGGTCTTGCTGTGGTACCCTTAGTGCCCCCTCCTATAACTATGGGTATTTTGTTCTTTTAAAAGCCACATCTTTACATGAGAAAGTAATGTTAAGGATGGAAGTCAGAAAAAAAAAAAAAAAGGAGCAAGCACTGATTTGCAATTGAAAGGCAGAACTTCCAGGGAAGCCAAGCAAAGCCTGGTAGCCCCAGTGAAACTGCAGAGCATCCTTGCAGCTCAGCTGACACCCAGAAATTTATGGGAGGTGTAAGAAGAATCGAGCCACTTTATCTGCATCACCTTTCTCATGTTCCCCCTTTCTTTGTGGCTGCTCCTCTTTGATGACAATTTGCTGTAAAATTGCCACTCCGCCAGACCTTTTTTTTTCTCTCGTGTGCCTTCCCTGACCCCTGCTCTTTCCATTTGGCAGAGCCGAGCAGCCAGAGCCCTAAATCACCCTGCCTCTGCCGTGGGCTGGGGCGCGTTGCCTCTCCCCGGCTTCCAGCTGGCGGCTGCTCTCGGCTCCTGTTTTTCTTATTCCTGCGGAGCCGGTGGATTCTCACGCTGTCCAAAAGCCAAGGGCTGGGCTACTAATAGAGACCGCTGATGAACGACGTAAGGGCTTTTCCATAACTCTCTATTACTAATCAATGAGCGTGTTTGACATCTCTTGCAGCGCAGCGTTTGAGAAGAGCTGTCAATAGTGCTTTCTCGTGCCGAAAGAAAATGGGAAACTGCAATACTGGCATTACATCACTGGCGGTAGCTGGTTATTGATGTCATCGTTCCTGTCACTCACCTGATATATACAGCCCGCAGTGACTTACCTCCAATCTATAGAGGTATGGATTTGAAAATAAGCATCAATAACTTTAAAATCACTGTACAATTGAGATGATGCTAACTCAAAGTGGTGATGGATCTGGGATTTTCTCTTGCCTATTTCTCTATTTCACTCTCATAAGGGGTACGCGCAGTCAGTCGCCTGTGCCATGTGAGATGTATTAGATATTCAGATTTACAATGAGGGTCTGAACAACTGGGGTCTTATTCTCAAATTGTCCTGTGGATGAATCTGTATATCATGTGTGCATAGTAATGTCTGTAATCATATGTTGTCTGTACATAGCAATGAAATTCTGATGTTTCAGTGGATCAGCCCCGAGCGTCACGCAGAATAGCCTTTAGGAGATACTTTTTCCTCGCGATCCTTTATTCTATGCATGCACGTCGTTTGATCTCAAACCTGAGAATAGGAAATGCAGACGAGGCCCCTTTTCTTTTCTTGGAGGCGGACTCCTGGAGGTCTGGCTTCCAGCGAGGGCGAGCCTCAGCACCTGTGTCCCGACGCCAGACAGCTGGCACACTCTCAGCGTGCCACGGCGTGCCATCTGTGCCCGCCGTCACGTGCCACCTACGTGACTTGGGGGGAGTCAGGGGGAAGAAACTCCCTTCATACCATGACAGAGGTGTGACTGGTCTTGTAGGGTTTTCTTTGTGCAGCCCTGCACTGAAATCTGCTGTGGTTTGGGTCTTTTCCTCTCCTTCCCCACTCTCCTGCTGAAGCAGTGTTGGTCATAGAAGCCTCATGAATTCATTACAGTCATTCCGGGGAAATTTATGCTTGGGACGCGCAGGAGGCATTAAGCACAGAGGGGATTTTGTTTCTGTAGAGTCTGTATGGAATTGTTTGGGGGATTGAAAGCATCAGGTATTTTTCTAATCCATAAAGAGATTATTTTTCTATAGAAACTGTATTCCACCAAAGAAAGAGACCATTCACAAATAAAATGTTCCCTTACACTGCATGGAAGAAAGAGCTCAGCAACCCCTTGTAAAAGGAAGAGGACCCCCCCCCATCTCCACAAACCTCCGCAGGCTGCCGGGTCAAAGCCAATGGTGAGGTTTTCTGGTCCAAACTGGAGTCCCGGGAGCTCCTTGTTGCCACCTGGCTTTGCCATGGCCCAAAGTGGTGGCAGATGACTCTCAGTCTGCACTTAGAGATGCGTTACATGGCAGGCCCATGGTCACCCCTTATGGGATGCTGTTAGTTCTGTAAGGGTAGAGCTTACTGATGATGAGGAGACGCCACTGAGTCTTCAGTCCCCTCTGTGGGTGAGTGCTGTGACCATCTTTCTCAGGGGTAGAAGTTCTTTGGTACAGTCCAAAGATAGGAAAAAATTAACTTTTCTCTCCACACTTTTCCATGCCTTTCGTTCTGATGCAGTGGGTCCTGGCTGTGTGGCACCAGGAGAACATTATGGACCTGTTCCCAGGCCCATGTGGTGAACACTATGGCTGTCAGTCCCCTCGGGGGCGGGGGAAAATGAGCTCCAAACAAATGCTTCTTCGTAGGTGCAATGCACATAAGTGCATTTTTGAATCATAGTCCAAGTCTGCATCCTTTGTGAGGCGGTGAATGTGCCAGGATGACTCGCTTTTTCTCAGTCCAGCCCTTCTCCATTGAGCAGAGACAGAGTTGGGAGCATTGCACATCAAAGAGAGGGGAATTAATGAATGAGAAAACCTTGACATTTACACAATTTAGGCATGTTACTTTTATTTAAGGTTTTTTCGTGGAAAGGGTGCAGAACCCTTAGTGAATAGACCTGTTAATGCCTCTTGCTTTTTGTGTTTATATGTGCCAGTTCTAATAATTGTCACGTCAACCTAAGTGAGAAACATCCAGACACGTTTATGGAAGAAGCCGTAGGGCTTTAGTTCAAGTGACTTCTGTTCCTCCTGGGTGGGGAAGAGGGAAGGGCAATAAACAACAGAAATTTGTTGGTTTCTCAGCACCAAGATTTATCACGTGGAAAAATGTAGGACTTTGAAAGCCATTAATTATACATAAAGTCAATAACCAATCTTAATAGAACTTAAAGTGACAAAAGCGATGACATTTAAGAAATAAGCTTCCCCATACTGGGAGTCCGTGACCATCAGGGAAAGAAAAAATGCTTGAAACATGCTCTGGACACGCAGTAATTGTCATTGCCATTTTCTGATTTCATTAGAGAAAACTGCTCTCCGTGTAGGTTTATTAGGAAAGGGAGAAATTCTGGATCACAAAGGTCAGGTCCACGTCTGGGATAACCCGCCCTCCCAGTTAGCAGCAAACAGAGGAATTTTGGGGGAAAGGTATGGGAATTTGCTCTTTTATGATATCAGATAAGTTTTTAAAACACATAAAAGTGCATATTTTATCTGTACTTTTATATTTTCCCCAATGAATCAAGCAGAATCATAGTGGATAGCTAGAAAAACAATAATGTTAATAGTAATAGTAATAATTCCTCTGTGGTGCTGCTGATTTGCAGTGACTGGAATCTGATCAAATCTGACACTAATTAATACTTCTGAGTTTCGACTTGAATTTTCTGTTAGTTACATTCATAAGAAATATATGTATCCATGAAAATCCTAGCTTTAAAAGAAGTTCTAGTGCTCAATTTAGGCATTTATTCTAATGTGACAATTAATCTTACGGGAGTCGAGAAGGTCTGCTATGAAATCATCATTAATTTATACTCCTACAGCCCAGTTTATCTCGTTTACTTTGTACCTTGCTTTTTTCATGGAAGATCAAGAACCAATTCTTGGCCATTATTCTTGACGGAAATCATTTGAAACGAGCCAGACTAGCAAGAAGAACAAGGCCCACACATGAATAAGGGTTGCCAGGTTCTGGACATTTTTTTTTCAGCTGCCTAATTGAGGAAATATTTTTTTCTCTTTGTTTCGAGGGGTGGGTTGGTTTGTTTTGCTTGTTTCCTCAGGAGTGGGCCATTTTTTTTTGTCGGTTCTCGCCCTTGTTCCCGTTTGCGGGAGCAGGCGTTGGGGCTGTTAGCAAGTGACATGCCCGGGAATATAAAAGAGCGCTACATCTTTGGAGCTGTTTGGTGGTATTCCCCAGCATACTTGTTTGTTATCATTTGAAAGAAGCTATTGAGCTGAAAGGAGGGACAAACAATCTACAGGCGGACAAAGCCAGTGAGAGCTTGGAGCGTCCAAATTTCCATGAAACGCTCTTGTTTCAATTCATATTCAAATGGGCTCCTAAGCAGCTGGACAACCTTTCTGTGGCCGGCCACAGCTGATAGTTTTAGCCAACGAGAAATCCCATGCAATTTGCTGAGAGCAGATGAAAGGTGTGTGTTTTAGTCCTTTTAATGTAGGAGAATAAACACGAAACTAACACAGTGTGTCAAGATGTTGGGCAGAGTTTAAGCGCAACCGAACAGATTCTCAGTACTGCAAATTGGCATAATTTTCTTTGAAGTCATTGAGATTACGCTGATTTACAACAGCCAAAGATCAAGCCAAATATGGTTGTTTCTGTAACTAATTTTGATGCCCTTCTGTTTAATGATTCTTTGAGGGAAATTATTATTTCTTACAAATGTGCATAGGCAACAATGACTTCATCATCTAATCATGTAATTTTTGAAGGGGCAGATCCTACAGCTCTTATTAATTTAAACTCATAAGGTAGACACCTAGAGAAAGAGAAAGGCTGGGTTTAAGTTACCGTTTGCATTTCCCATCCTGATCTCAGGCTACCTCAGTCTTCAGCAAGTCGTCTTTGTAAGGGGAAGTAGCCCAAATTCTCACTAACTTACACCTGCATCTCTCTAACTTGGACCACAAAGGTGTTTTTGCAGCCCCCTCTCCCCACTACTTTCTCTACTCAAGGTGTCAGAGGTGATGTAGGGGCTCTGCACCTCCTTTGAGCCTGGGATTTGCTCTTCTAGGGGCTCTGCTGAGTGCTTTGAGGATATTTTGACTAAAACCACCCGGTGCAGAGCATCCTTTCTGCAGAGAGAAACAGATTTCTAAGGCTCCAAAGAAGTTTTTCCATAGTACAAATAGACATTGACTGTAATTTGCCAAGTGGTGTTTCTGAAGGTTTACTGTGACTTATTGCTACTGTTCGCTTGGATATGGCTTAATGTGCTAGGTCCTTTTCAGGTACAACTTAATTATTCTTTCTCCCTGAATCTCTGCACAGTAGCCACATTTGTAAAGAAGAATATCAGGAGTTACTAAGAAATTTTATAAATAACTTCTCAGGAGCTGGGTCAGATTAAAGATGAGGTTTTGTTGCACGACGTTCTTTATTTTCTTTCCTTGCCACCTTGTTGTAGCCATGTGTGCGCTCTTGGCTATAGAAAGCAAGCAGGGCTCAGTGGATTTTCCTTCTAGATCTTTCTTTAACTTTCTCTTCCCCGTTTGAGTTTGCGTTTGTGTCACAGCATCAGAATTGTTTGCTTTTATTGGGCAGGAGATTGGGACTTCCCTCTGCTTTTTGCTCAGGTTGGAGGATGGGAATGGTGTCAGAGATGGCAAGAGGAGCTGCTGGATGCTGGTGGTTCTCATGGCACTAAGAATATTAAAAGAAGAATCAAGAGCTGGAAACATTCCACTAGCAGTAGTTTTGCACCCCAGTGTGAGGACCACAAGCAAAGCAGAAGTTTTATGGCTTTAGTTTGACACCAAGGAAGGCGGGACGAGGTGTCTGTGTTTCCAGCTCTCTGCTCCCTGCAGCCACCACCTATTCGAGGCTCTGGGATAAAGACAAGGACAGTGTTTGTGGTCGGGCTTTATAAGTGACTGAGAAATATTTTTTTCTCCATTCCTGTGACAAATCAGATGGATAAATCGGTTCGTTTCATTGTCCAGAATGTTTAAGTGCTTAAACACAACTTCTGTATTCAGTGTTTTCCCTGAAAAAGCCATGTTGTAAACTCCTAATTAGCAGCCTGCAGACTACTTCTGTGTCTGATTATCAGGCATTCACTCTAAAACTTTTCCTTTTCTATTGACAAACTTTATTTTCTCTAGTCCCCTTCTGCTAAATATGATAGTAATAGACTGAAGAGTTCTACAAGCAGTGACTGAGAAAATAAAATTTCCTCTGTTAATTTTGAGGTTTAGCTGTCACATCTATAAATCTGTGACGAGCAGAACAGTCTAAAGTAACTATTCCTCAATTTATTGCTTGAAGATAAAATTAGATAAATGAGCCATTACCTTCCACTTACATAAAAAATGTGTTTATGTGAGTCGATGCAATGCTGATGCTCCTTGGCTGGTGATAATGCTCATCGGGAAATACCCAGGTCTTGTTGGATCACTACCCCAAATTCCTTGCTTTGGGAATTAGAACTTTGAGAAAAATCTGAGTATCTGCTTCTTCCGATAAAGGGATATTTCTCCTGTAGGAGCACAACAAGGACAGCACCTACTCCTGGAAGTGGGAAAAAAAGGAAAAACTCAGGTTTTGCAGAACTGGGCTTCTCCAGCAGTATTTAAATGGACCCTGTTGTTTACAAATTTGTGTTGCAAATGTTTTATCTTGATTTATTTTAGAGAGTGAAGTAGGACTGAAATGGCAAGTCGTCTCTCTGCTAACTTCTGACGAAGTTAAAATTCGGTATCTGAAGTTGATTTTTATTAATAACTGTTTTTCTGGCCAGGCAAAAATTTGTAGACAAAAATAAAATAATAAAACAACCCAGACTGGAAGACAAGAAGAAAAAAAAAAAGATACAAAAGGCCTTGCAAGATGACTAACAACCTTACAACATTAATGGTATGAAATTTATCCTCCCTCAGCACTTTTTTGTCTTGGGATATATTTGATCTCCCAAGGCCAAAATTAGTAAAAACTACCTTTGGCTTCCACAGATTTCCAGATTCTTCCATGGAGCAAAGTGGTTACAGGGAATGCGCACTGAATTTTGGGGTTTAAAACCCTTAATTGGGTTTTACACAAGTAAAACCTTGAGTGAGTGTTCTCAGCTTATGAAAATTGGACCAAATTGCTGAACGGAAAATAAAACTCTTCATGCACTTTTACTTTAATAAATGAAAATCTTTACCTAGGGGAGGAAGTGATCTGGATTTGGTGCAAATAATTAAATAAGATGGAGAAATTACTAAGTAAAGCATTACTTTTTTTCTAAAAGGCAAATGGAAAACAAATGTCTGAGAAAGGCAGTGAGCTTACTCAGTATTTTATGTTCAAATACTTGTTAGGTTTGTATTGAAGAAACATAGTGTATTTACTGTCTTTCAGTCATAAGTGGTTTCAAGATGGAAATAATGCCAATGGAATCAGCGCAATTCATTGTACCGAGATACAGTAAATCCTGCATCGACTTCCAGGAGTTGACCTTAAAAGACACGTTTGTTTAATTTTGAACTGAAAAGTGGCCGTTAGACTGGGGTCCGTCCAAATCTGTGCAGGGAGCAACCATCAACGCCACAGGGACTTGTCGGTGATTAACAGGAGACCACCCAACCTCACTACTTGCCCCATAAAAGAAATCGCTGTGGTTTCACTGATGTCCCTGATGCTAAGAATCTCTACCAGCTGAAGATCTGACCTGTGGAAAAACTCTCTGCTAAGCCTCTGACTTCAGTGAGCTCATAAAACAGATTGTCAGTGTTGGCATCTGAATTTTTACATTGGAAGGAATAGGCAGAAGATGTAATACAGCAACAGGCACATTTTTTCTGCTTTTCTTTTGTTCCTTTTCTAACCGTATTTTAGATGCCCTTGCAACCACGTTTCAGCTGCATCTCACCAGGCTATAACTCAGGCCAGGTCACCTTGTCCAAATAGTTGGTCAAAATTTCAAGGAACTGTATTTTTTCCCTATAATGGATGTTTGACTTAAATCTTGCAAAGAAACGTTTTGAAGACGCAAAGTATTCATTTAAAAGTGGGAACACTCCATACCAAATCCAACAGGGGTAGGTAATTTGATAGAGGATTTCACCTAAATGATACTAGCACGTTGTTTATCTTCCTAGCCATCAGGTTAAGAGCTGTTGTGCATAACTTTCTTAACCTTAACCTCATCTGTTCATCTCCGGGGACTTCAGACTAGCACAAGGGATAAAGGAAAATCAATGCCGAGTTTGGTTCTGGTAAATGTTTATGTCTGTATGCAAAGGAAGAAGGGGGGGAGAGCTTGAAACTATCCCTTCCCAATGAAAGCTTTTAATTAAAATCGGTCTCAGAAATGTGGAGTGTGATCTTTGCCGTGTTTTGATTTCGCTGAAGATTATGACTAGACTTGCCAAAACCAACTGCGGAGCCTTACATTTGTAAACTTCGCACACAACGCCCTGCGAATTCGATACATCCCAAAGAAAGAGCCTGAGAGCTGCTGTTTACATTCCTAAAGTCTTTACAAACAAGGAGAACAATATCTGCTCTTTACAGATTACTGTGGTCAGGTTCCTGTGTACAGCATGAGTGACCTTTCCAAGTTGAGCAATCTATATATACTCAACCCCGAGCGCTGTAAAAAAGCTCAGGTGTATCAGCTTACCGCGAGTTAATATGAGATACATGAAGAATGATTTTTACAGTATCCAGCTGCCGAATATCAAATGATTGAATTTTCCACTATAAAAGAGGACCTTTCTCTTATGTAAATATATAGATTCTTCATGCTGCTGGGAAACTGTATATTGTACTCAATCCAGCTTAAGCTTGTGCCATCTCCTCTCTGGCTCTGCTTTATCCCTGGTTAGCCTGCTCTTTGCATCACTTTCCGTACCAAAGGCATCTTTATATTGGCGAAGGGAGGGCTGGCAGGTGTAGCACCTCCTGCTCCCTGCTCCCCCCTGCCCAGGTGATAATTTGAGACAAAGCAAAGCAGGATCAAACAGCCCTTTTGTGCTCCGTAGGACTTGGAGTTGCAGCACCTGTAGCACATGTCCACATAGCCAGTAAGCGCTTTGATTCAGCTCCAGAGCATTGCAAAGATGCTCAAAGAGCCAGTCTACACCACAGGTCCAGCCCAGCTGCTCCTGCCCCCAGTGTCTTACTGGTGGCCCAAGGGCTTGCAGCCCTTTTCAGGAAGGGTATCGTACCTTCCTAAAGAAAAAGCCTTGAGTTTGTTTTATGTCAGATGCTTTAAACACATAAAGACAGCACTTGTTGGATGCAATGGTGATCTATGGTGAGTATCTGTTTTGCCTGAGCTTGTGGAAGATACAGGCAAAGGGGTGGGTGAAAACAGCTGGCTGAGAAAACTCTTTTAGCTCAGTGCTACAGCCTTGAACAGAGAAGGATGGGACCAATAAATCAAATATTCTGCTGGCATTTTCCAGCCTAGCACTGGTGGTGAGAAGCAGCTATGAGTAGATGGGACGGGTGGCCTTATGACCCAGTGACCAAAGAGGCGAGCAGAGTGAGCTAAACTCCTCAGTGCAATTGGTGAGGTCCTCCAGATGGAATTCTGCTGCCTTCCCCTCCC
>JAOXNO010000002.1:37830595-37858095 GCA_028565335.1 Limnodromus scolopaceus
GTTAACTGCTAATGTAGGGGTGATTTTTATTTAATGCCATTTTTTTGACAGAGGGAGCTACAAAAATACTTTAAAATTGTAGGTACCCTTGTGCATCTGGATTTATGCCATGCTTTTCTTTCAAAGCAGCTGTGGAAGGGAGAAGATGTGCCCTTGCCGGCTTGATTCATCATGGAGATGGGTCTCCTACCTTTAGGAAGAGTTTTTTGTTGCTTTTTGAGCACCCCTTCCCTGCAAGTGCCTCCCGCTAAATCTGTTCTGTCACCAGGACAGTCCTCCCTCAGCCCTGGTTTCTGCCGTTACTTCAGCAGGAGGCAATAATCCATCAACTCACCAGTCCTGTTCTCCCACAGCATCACCCAACCTGTAGGCTTCCAAAGCACTGGCAGTCCCACTGAATTTAGAGGACACAAGAAATCTTGACATTCGACTTGACAACTCTTCTGTTGCTGAGCCTGTGTTGCCACGTCTTATTTTTTAATGCAAATCAGAAGATGATTAGCTGTTTTCTCTCTTCATTGTGTTTATTTTTTCTTGTTCTTTGGACTGTTTTTTGTGCCTCATCTTGGCTGAATTCTTTCCCATTTTTCTCCCTTCCTGTGTGTTTCTGCTCTTGCTCTGTTCTCTGCCCTTTGTTCTCAGTTGCTGTTTTCCCCCCTTTTTCCTTTTGTGCCTCCCTTGCATATTTTCTGGTGCTCTATCATCTCTGTTCTTTGTCTTTTCTTTTCTTTGTCTTTTCATTTTGCCTATCTTTGTTCTGTGTCCTCTTTGGTGTCTCCCTGTTCTTTGTCTTCTCTTTTTCCTTGTTCTTTCTTTTCCTCTGTCTGTCTCTTTTTATGATTCCCTTTTATCTTCGTTGTGTTCTGAGTAGGTTTGTCTTGATCTTTGTCTTTGCGGAGAACGTGCTCAAATGAAGACAAAACACGCCATTCAAACAGAAATTGCTTATTAATTATAACATGGACACACTGCTGAAACCCAAGCCTCCCACAAAGCTGGCAAATGAAATCACAGGTATTTTCAGGCCAGCGTGTCTTTTTCTGGTCATCTGAGCTCCACATAGGGCCCTGTGGTTGAGCACCCAGCATTTAAACCACGTCCTACCCCACTGCCCTCCGGGTGGCTGTTGGCTGATAAATCCATGCCAGCCTTTATCGCTGACCCGTTGATACTTGGGTGCGAAAATAACCAAAGCGAGGTATCTGGTTATGCAGCAGCTACGAATAAAATTGTATGTTTTGGTCTCCAGCATGGAATCCACACGATCTTCATGTCCCAAGTGTGCCCCTTCCTCCTGTGGTGGGGGGTATAATTTACTGCAGATGTCTTTGACCTACATCATCAGCTCGAAGTTATCAGTTGCTGCTAGAAGGAATGTTTTAATTTACTAACCAGCTCTGCTGGGAATGGATATCAGCTACAGCCATGCGAAAGACAGGATTTCTTGGTGCACTTGGTGCAGAGTCGTGAGTTATTGTTAATTCTTTCATATTTACAAAACAAAACATCTTAAAAATGTGGAAACAGGAAAACCATAGGCAGAATTATTTCAGTAAAGGAAGTTCTATTTGGTCCTGAAATACATCTTCTTGTGATCTCTTTGTGCAACTTCGAAAAGATTAGTATGATTTCAAAGTTTAAGCTCAAAAAGAAAAAGTTAATGTAAAAAAAGTTTAGCTTTCTGTTCATTTTCCCAGCCATTTCTCCCCTCTAATTCAGTGAAATCTCTCTGCATGTACAGTATTAGATTAATCCTCATTAAAGAAAAACAAAGCCCAGATCTTGGAGTTTGCCCTATTGCTGCTGGTCACCTTTATTTTTCCTCTCTTTTTTTTTTTGTCCGCAGGAGGGCCGTGAGAGCCACGTGAAGTTGTCAAGCCACAAAATGGATGAGTTGGGAGCAGCTTCTCAGGGAAGGGGGGCTGGATGCTCCAGGGGACCCTGCTGCAGCCTGTTCTAGGTCACCACATCCTGGGGGCTTGGGGGACCCCACCTGCACCGGCTGTCCCTGCTGGCCTTTCCATGCTGCTTCGTTCTCCCCCTAACTTTGCGGTTAAATAGCGGCTTTCCTGACCAGGCTGTAGTATATAAATAGAAATCTCATATCTTCGACCTGCTGTGCTCTGGGGAAGCCCCAGAACACCCAGCACATCACCTGTCTCTCTCTGCAAACTGGCTATAGGACCTGGCCACAATATTGCAGCAAATAACCTGAGTCTTATGTGAATTGCCCTGAATCTGGGAAATGCTGCAGGTTCCCCGGAGGCCACGAATCGAGTTGAGCTCAGGTTGGGTTCTTCCTGCTGCTTGCACCTCATCTTCATCACTACCAGCATCCCTCGCTGCAGTGGTGGATGCAGAAGTGGGACAGGGTCTCTTCCCGCCTCTTTCCATGGTGTGTGGGAGCTGTGATGCCTCAGGAACGGGATGTTGGGGATGTCGTGGTCCCTCAAACCGGGACAGGGGGTCTCCACAAGCTGGCCAGTGCTGTCCATGCATGCCAGAGCCTGGCGCCTGCACCACAAGCCAAAGGGATGTTTCCCTGCCTGATCCTGATGTGTGCATTTTTGAGAGGGCGCAGGTGATCTCCCAATCTGCATGAATGTGCATGAATTACAGGTTTCCCAAGCTAGATATTTTTTTTTTGTGTTAATAACATTGACTTAAATTATACTTAAATATTAATAAAGTGATTTAAGACCAGGCCATTTAGGCCAAATGTGCATTAAAATTCCCCTTCTATTTTCCCTCTTTTTAAATCCTCCTCCTCCAGTTTATTCCCTGCGGGAGGGTTTGGGTCCTGAACTCATTGTGCGATCTTCAAACACATAATAAGAATTAATCACCATTAGTCCTCTATTTTAACAGCTGCTTCCTACCCCCCGAACCAGTACAGCTGCAAACTTCCCTTCCTCTGCCGACACCGTAATCCCATTACAGCTGCAAACTTCCACACGTAAAAAAACTCACAGATTTAAGCTGATTTTGAAACAACTCACAGTTCTTAATTGCTCAGGTCTGTTATTGGAAGTGGGCGACAAAGCTGCCGGCCGATGGGAGCTAATGGAGCATCGCCCTGCCCAAGCATGAAGCCACCGCGCTGCCGATGCTCCTCTCCATCGCAGGAGGTTACAAACCCCACCTTGAGTGTGAGCCCTGTCATTTACATCAATCAGTATTTACTACTCAATATTCATATGATTTATTTGTCAATAGGAAGAAGAGCTTTGCCTGCTTGTGGAAATTTCCCTTTTTTCTTCTCAGTTGTGGGCTTTCTTGTACTTTCTTCATTCTGATATCTGCCCTTAGATTGTAATTATTTTATTTTTTTACTTTTTAGCATTAAGGTTTGAGATAGATAATTATTTTGCTTAATAGTAAATTTCACTGCAACGTGCCCAGAGGGATATGAAATAAAAGGTATTTAAAAATCTACCATGTTAGAAAAGTAAAATAATTTCAGCTAATGAGATTATCAAGGATAATCGGTTTACAAAAGCCCATTATGCGACAGATTCATTGATGTCTTAAAACAGAAAAGGAGAATCCTATTTATTTTTTGAAATGGTGTAGAATAAATTGCTTTTTAGGATGTAAAAGGCTGTTTTTCATATTTTTTTTTAAATGTGATGATTTCTGTAGCCCCATCTGCTGTTCACTTTCAGAAGTATACAGATGAAGATTTGGTGAAACACATGTTTTTTCTGTTGAAAATCAGGCAATAGATGAGACATGACCTGTGGATTTGACCCGGGATGGTCAGGAAGGACCTAATATCTTCCAGAATTTGTGGGAAGAAGTTGCAGGAGTGCAATGGAAGATCCCACCTCCATTTAACCATGACTGAGGACATATTTTGGGGAGACAGCTCACTTCTGCAGAGGGGAAGAGGAGTAGAAGGAAGAGTTGAAGAAGGAGGAGGAAGAGAAGGAGAGGTTGGTGGTTGTTCCTGCTGGAATGGCTGTGGAGGCTCTACTGACACTGCTCCTCCCTTATTTCAACAAACCCAAATCGCTCCAACAAGAGAAATGGGGTAGGATAGTCCAAGAGAAGACACGTCATTCCAATGTTTGCAGCTCTGCAGAGTACAAAATGGGGTCATTTTAGAGTTATGAAATTTTGTTGGGACATTTTCCTTCCATTTTCCCCCTAAACCTCCTAAGAGACACGTGTTAGACTTGGGCATTGTCAGCTCACTGAAGCAGAGGACTTGACTTGGTTCATGGAGAGCTGAAAGATGCTCCAAAACCACCACTGTATATAACACCCCAGACAGGCTAGCTCTTATAAATAAGCTACACAAAATTAGCAATTTTTGCATTACATGAATTAAAATGCACGTGTATAAAGCTGCAACCTTGGAAAAGTACAATAATCATGTCTATTTTATCTGTTTAGTAGCTTATTGTTTTTGCATTTGCAGCTACCCGTCGTGTGCCTGGTGGGACTGGTACACGGAGAGTCTTCCAGGACCTCCCTTTTGCTTTGCAATGATGCGGAAGGTGACTCTTCAGTAAGTAACACGAAATTATTTCAGACTTGTATAAATAATATACATGTTCTGTCTCCCTTTGATTGAATGATGAATAGCATTTAGAGTGATTGATTTGCCGACGTGCACACGTGGCGGCGGCTGGAACAGTTCATATTGTCCTTGGATGCCCCAAACTGGTCCTGCATCTCCCATGGCTTTGTCTCCCCGTGGCAGTGTGGTCTTCCAGCCATGTCCCTCCAGCCCCATGCGAATGCCAGGTCTTGGCTTGGCCACTGAAGGGGACCTTTGAGCAGCACATCTTGACTGCCTTGTCCTCTGCCTGTGCCCGCCCCACACACAGGGACCTTCATCTCCTCCCCTTGTACAGTCTCTTCTGCTGCAGCTCAATCTGCTGCTTAAATGGTTCCCTCTTTTTTTTCACCCTTTAATATTTAGCAGGAAATAATTCTGCAATGAGCTTTATGAAAGCAGCAGGATAGATTAAAAAATGAAATATGTTTAGCAAGATTTGGGGGGAAGGCTGCAGTAATTAATTTTCAATAATACCTGGCATTTCCAGAACTCCTTTCATCCCAAGATCACCAAACAGTTTACAGACATTAATTAATTAAAGCATTATGATGCCCCAGTGTGGGGCCATTGCCTGCGTGTCTGACTCAGACAAACTCCCTCCAATTCCCTGGGCAGCCGAGCACTATCCACTCCTCTGCCTGCACCAGGGCTATTCCTCTGAGTAAATACCGCTCAGCTTTCCCGAGGTTTGCACTGTGTGGCCCTATGTAAATATTTTCCAATAAGTTCGATTATTTGTCTTTTATTCTCTATCAGGAAAACCCCAAATATCTCAGTAATAAAATTTCCAGCGTGTGTTTACATGAGGGCAGTTGGGATGATTAGTTTCTGATTCAGCTGCCCATTAAAACATCCCTGCTCCTGAAAACTCCCTTTGCAGGCTGGGAGCTGGACATGCATTTTAAGCTTTGTTTTTGGGGTGATTCTGTGGTTTTTGACAGGGAAGTAAATTGTGTGGGAAGAGAGGAGGTGTTTGGCATGTGCCCGACGAGGGTGCAAATAACGTCACACTCCTGGAAATCCCCCGTGAAGTGTAAGTTCGGTGAAATCTTATGAAAGCTATAGATTATACAAACTTTCTCCACTCCGATGATTTGATTCATGAACGCGTAAATAGATAGATAGATAGATCCATCACGGGATTCCCCAGGGAACAATGCAATGGTGTTTGTGATTGGAAAAATATTATAAAAGAGCTCACGTATAGCCAATAGTTAGGCAGTTTTGTACTGCCAAGATAAATAGAAAAGAAATGACATTTCATGATCGCATTTTTAAAGGACGTTGAAAGTTACCAAAGCAGGAGAAATGGATGTCCTGTAGTGATGCATCTGGAGTCCCATGTGGCACTGCTGCCAGCTGGGCACCTGCTGGGCCTGCAGCCCCCACCCTGACTGCCCCAGGTCTTTGGGATGAGAGTGGGGCACCATATTCATGGGGAAGGCCTTCATCTGGATGTTTTGACCCCATTCCTTAGCCACCTTGGTCATGGGATGAGGGGTTTTGCTTGTTCCAAGGCCTTCCAGTTCAGTTGGGATATTCAGAAGCAGGATCAGCAATGAAGCATGGGTTTGCAATGGAAGAGCGAAAAAGAACTGGGTTGGTTGGTTTGTTTGTTCTTTTGCTGGATTAGCTATTTTCAGTTAAACCAAATGAAAAACAGTATCAAAATGGAAAATCCCTTCCATTACCTGTGGCCAGGCCAGTCTCTAGCCACCTGTTTGGCAAACAGATGTCTGGTTGCGTTGGGCCAGCTCCAAGTTGACCTTTATTCCAACTTCCAACCATGGTGGAGAAGAGGGGATGGACTTTGGGCAGGGAGCACGACCCATGCAGTGGAGACACACACATCTGAGGAAGCACTTCACAAGTGCCACCGCGCATCAGTGTCACAAGCCATTTGTTCCACCCAACACCTCAGCCGGTGCATCCATCAGCCTGGAAACATATAGAAATGTCAGTGTGGGCTCGGGAGGGTGACACATGGTGGAGGAACCTCTGGTTTCAGGAGGAGGGAGCTGGGAACACTGCCCTCCTCCGCACTTGTTTACCCTATGGCAAGTGCATCTTCGGGGAGCGCTGCGACTTCGAGATATGAGAAGAAATTCTTAAGTAAACACAAGTGACATTTGGCATATAAATAAGTTAGGGAATACTCTTGCGCAAGCACTGCAGGTCAACAGTGATCTTTTATCTCCTGTTTTAAAATCGGCTGCTTTAGAAATGTAAAAGCGCAAGGTGTTTGCGGAAGGGGCGGTGGAGGGAGCGGGGCCGGGGCCACCTGGGTGCCCCAGCGACGTTTGCTGCTCGGGAGCCACCGGCTTCGGGCCCCAGCCCTTCTGGCTCTGGCAAAATCCATGCTGTGTCAGACAGGTTTCTCCACAACTTTCTTTTTATTGTTTTTCTCCCTTTTTTTTCCCCCTTTTTTTTTTCTTTTCTCTTTTTTTTTTTTTCTTTTTCTCTTTTTCCCCCCCCTCCTTTTTTGGAATATGATTAATGTATAACAAGTCCCTTTAGAGAGTAAATACTGATTTGAAATAGCACAGTAAACAAATAACAGGGGACCAGGCGTACAGCCTGTGTATATATACATCTATAAAATGCATTGCGTACAGACATGCGTACCCGCATTCTTATTGTGTAGGTTAGCTAAGGGGATTTACCTCCTTTTTAATATTTTTGAAGACTGCTTTATGATCCTGTTGACCTGCTATTAGCAAAAGCTTAGCTTTCAACAAAGGTAATTAAATTATAAAATCACTGCTGCAATCATCAAACTACTCATAAAACAAGAAATGAAAAAAAAAAATACCCTGAAATAAAAATCTTGCAGGCTTCTCCTCATGTAATATTGCTCCCTGATGTTAATTACATTTAAATGGGAGAGTACTATTTTGGTATCATTCATACGCCTCCAAAAGTACTTTCCAGTTTATCATACCTGTCAACCCCAGTGCATCACAGGCTAATACTTTATTAAGAAAAAAATCATTAGGGAGCTGCTGATCCCATTTAAGTACATTGGGCAGAATGTAAGACTAATTAAAAAGCATATTTTTACATTATTAATTTCTGAGTTTCACACTTAATGAATGTGAAATGACAGGGCTACTATTTTTATATTCAGGCTCTCTGGGCTCTTCAGCCAGGGGAATTCAATTCTGGGGATTTTTTTGCAAAGATGCTTCTTGGGAGATTTGTTTTCAAGAACAGCTAAGCTTTTTTAGCTATGCCTTTTTCTGGGAAATTATACCAAAGCATATTACAGCCACTTAAAAAGAGTAGTTAAATAGATGTTGTGTTGGGTTTTTTTCATCACACTGCTATAAAAGTATTTTAGATGAGGTATAAAATATGGTTTTTAAATGATATTATGATTTGCAAACACTAAAAAATAATTGCGGTGGAGTTGAGAGAGAGCGAAAACATCTAATCTTTATTGTGTAAGACAATGTGATAAAATATTTTACAGCCAAAAGCTCATTTTGCATCTGGAAAATTGTGTAAACTGATGGGGGGGAAAAAAATCTCATTAAAACTAAAGGTTATTTTTAATATTCTTCAGACAAAGCAACACATTATAACTGCATTTTTCCTCCCCGTATTTATTAAATTAGACAATTGTACGAACGCACGACGTTCTATTTAAATAAAGACATAAAATGACAGAGAGCGTGTGATTAGGCAGGCTAATCGGAATTTATACCGGCTTTGAGAGCGCGCGGGCGCGGGAAGGTAGGGCGAGGGTGGGAAGGTTGCGGGGCTGGTGCGGTTCCGGGGCCGTTATTAAGCTTGAGGTGTTGCATTTACTGAAACCTTCGCCGGGTGCCGGCTGGCACCGCCGTCCCCGCGAGAACGCCGCAGCACAGCACACTTTTATAGAGCTCTGCAAGGAGGAATGGAGAAAAGCAGGGTTTTTTTTTTTTTTCCCTCTCTCTCTCCTTTTTATTTTTTTTTTTCCAAATGTGCTTACAATTACCTCTCTGTATTTTTATTGTCTTTTTACTAACCACAAAACTCACACTGGAGGCAAAGCTTAACGGCTGAGGCTTTCCTCATGTAAATATTAGGAAATTACATTTGTACAAACTGCGCGGCTTTGTAAAGGGGGCTGGAGTGACTCCAACACAAATTAATCAGGATAAAGTTGCTCTATGTTCAACATGACCATAGTTTATTTTCTTAAAGTATTAATTTGTCAACAGCTTTCCTGCCTCGCTGTGACTCATGTGGATGGCATTGAGGGAAGACACAGATGCAATCTTGCTGCTCTACCTTGCGGTTTTAGGAACCAGCTCCAGTTAATCAAAACATAATTGTGTTTAATTCCTTAATATTTGTTTTCATGCAAAAGTCAAATGACTGAAATATGAATATGAAACTGTGTTTAAATATTGTCTTCCTTCTTGCTCTTCTGTGTTGTTTTTTTTTAGAAAAAAAAAAGAAGCATGAAACCATTTTAACTGTTTGCTAAACAATTTTTACTTTCAAGTCCTTCCCTCCTCTGCTGTCTCCCCCCCTCAGCCCCAAAATAAATAAATAAGCTCTGGCAATAGCTTTTCAGCTGGTGTCCTTTGCTTTTTTTCCTCCTCAGTCATCCCCTGTGCCTGAAAGCAGTGCTTTCCAGCACGTCTCATCCTTCTGCCTTAGCTCGCTGCTTATTATATCACACTATTTTTAATTATATCTTGATTTTCGTAAAATTATCATTCGTTGTTATGTTTCTGGAATGCAAACGTGAGCGTAATGGGATCTATTTTTCAGAGTTGCCAAAACAAATTAAGGAAAACGTTCGGCTCTTCCTTTGCCAAATGTTTTAGTGCTTTTCCATGCAAGCAAATCTTATTTCTAACTGTATATTAAACCTTAAGTAAATAATGCAGTCTGTCAGAAGCAAATTCTATTGTAAAATCAGTAACTGTTCCCAGGCTTTGCCGGTGATACCTACACCAGGCTCTGCCCAGGAAGAATAGGGGTAATGATGAAATCTTGCTAATTTTAATTTGCTTTTTGCAGAAATGCCTAACTTTTTCCTGTGCGCTGGATGCAGCCCCCATAAATATGGAGTATTCGCTGTGGCCGCTCCGGGGATGCCCAGGTGGGTGAGGAGGCTCTGGAACAACAACGATGCGCAGGGCTGGAAAAGGGACCAGCTTTGTTAATTGTGGGGTTGGGGGCTGGCCCGTCCTTTAGCATCTTTTATTAACACGCATCCCCAAATAATATTGACACTCTTCTTGTTTTATTAGTACACGTTTACCTTGTTCATGGTTTTATTATTCAAGAATGCAGTTGTTGCCAAGTATTAATCAATATATTATGCTGCTCAGTTGGGCAAGCTGTACAAAAACATAGTGCCCCTAGGGTTAATACAGTCAAGAACTAGAAAAGTGTTTCAGACATGTACACAACATGTGGTTTACTATTATCATTAAATGAGGTGAACTGGGACTCTATACATATGGATTTTGAATTGCATAAATTTTGATTGATATCATTTGAAGACTGAGACCCTGAAAGGCTAGATTTTGTGAAAGACGATACACAGGCCAGCTATTACCACATACAATAATACCAGGAAAAATATCTGAAATGAGCAAGGCAGCTGGCTTTTAAATAGCTAAAACATAACATCAATACTTATTTTGAATAATGGAAAAAAGAGGTAAAAGATGTTGACCTCTGCCTGACAATAACATGTTCCAAAAGTAGAACTGGTCCCAGGAGAAAACCCCCTGCTCAACAGTAGCGACTAAGAAATTTTTTTCTTTCTCTCTCTCTTTCTTTCCTTCTTGTTTTCTCTTGCTTTTCTTTTCCTTTGCCTTTTTTTTTTTTTCATTTTTGTTTTTTTTCCTCCCCCTTCCGTCCCTCCCTGGAAAAGGTAAATGGGCTTTTGAACATTAAGCCGCTCGCAGACAAAAAAAAAAAAAAAAAAATAACACAACCCAAAACCAACACAAAACCCCAAGAATTTTTGCAAATTCAGGAAACACTTGAGAGGTAAAACCAACATCCTGAGACAGGAGACAAGGCCAGCTTTTGACACCCGGCTGGACCTGCGAGGCCGAAGGAAACCTGGAGCCAGGAAGCGGCCGCCGCCGGGGTCAGGCCGCCGGGGCCCCCAGGCCTCGCCGCGCACCACAGGCCCCGGCTGGCCTTTTCATGGGAAATTTGCTGAAAATTTGCTGATCTGCATGAAACATTTATTGGAGGGGGAGAGGAAGAGCCTTCCCTTTGCTTCTTGTGGGTTACTGGTTCGTTAAGTGGGGAATTGTAATGTATGCGAGGACGCGGCGGGTCTCGGCGGCCCTGCATCCATTCTTCCCCACTGTGTGTGACCCAGGGAAAATTATCAATACCTCACTCTACCAGATTCATTCAATTTGCTCATATTTGTTAAAACTTTTGAGAGAGCACTGGATGCTTAATGCTTCATTTATGATTTATGCCCCATAAATGTATTAAAACATTAACCATATTTCTGCTATGGCATACTTGAATCCTCACGGGGCCAAGCCCGAGTGTTTCTCAGGCGGCTTCCCCGAGGAGCGAGATTATTTGTGTTGTCTTACACCTCCAAGTGTTGATTAGGCCTTGGTGTTGCCCTGACAGAAGTGTCGCGCGGTGCTTCCCTTTAATGGGGTAATAAGCTGTATCAACCACATGAAGGAAATGTTCCTTTTCAAGTTAGAAAATGGCCAAAAAAGTTGGTGTGCAAAGATGGCAACGGCTCTGTCCCCTCCACCCCAGCGGCAGGGCTGAGTGCCGGCAATAGCCTCCACTAATCAAAAACTGTTGGCCATAGCACTTGGGTGGCTCAGGTAAATTTATAATCCGGGTTTGAACTCTCTAATATATTAAACAGTTACATGCCACCCATTGCCGAGCCCGGCTTTTAACCGCCTCGCAGCCTGGCAGCTTCGCAGTCTCCGAAAGGCGGCTGTTAATTGGAAAGCAGGAAGGTTAAAAAATAGACAAACTAGTTTTCTGGCTTGTGTTTGACAGCGTGGGTTATTTATGCGTTTGTTGGGGGGTTTTTTTTGTAAGGTTTTTTTCCCCCCCACCCCCACCCCCTCTCTTTTTGTGATGGGGTGGAGGGGTGGGGGCGGTCTGGAGGGTTTCTTAGTGGTTGGGAAGCTTCACATTTTTCAGTAAGCATTATTGGGTAACAATTGGTGCAAACATTATGGAGGGGGAAAGGCACATAAATCAAGAAATAAAAAAATAGTTTCTGCACATTTTCAAAAAACACGTTGTGCTCTCTGAGGTCCTTTTCATTTTAACCAAATCAGGGGGAACTTGTCCTCACAGCGGCAAGGCAGATGGAACAATAAATCACAGGAACCATTGACTGCCTGCAGTGTACTCTCCGCAGCTGTCACTTTTTTGTCTCTTTGGTTTTAGCTGACATGGTTTGAGGTCCACTGTGAACCAATCTGGACTTTTTTTTTACCGTCATATCCATCAAAACGACCAGTAGCCATCAACCTACTGCAGCGATCGATTCGTTTGCTTATTCTCACGCATAAGCCAATACTCAGCTCACTAGGTGAGGCTTGGGAGAAGCACCTCATTTTAGCTTTTTTTTTTTCCCCCTCTTTCTTTCTTTCCCTTTTTTTTTTTTTTTTTTTCCTTTTGCCTCCAGCTACAGCTGTGATTTTCTGAGCAGTCTTGGCTAACGTTATTAAAGTTGCATCATGATAGATATAGAGTGGAGCAGATAACAGCCTCCACGCACTACAACAGCAAACCCAAGAACGACCGTGGGTTTTTTGCTGTTGTTGTCAGTGTTGCTTTTCAGGTGTAGCGAGACGCTTGCTAAGCTCGGAGTTTCCAACTCATTGCTTATTTTGCAAAGTAAACAAGCAAATGTTATGTGCATAACCTTAGCTGTCTCTGCAAAGGTCAGTGCCTGGCTGCTGATTTCTTTTCCTGCCTTTTGGTGGCACTCTGATGCCAGCGATTACTTCTGGTGTGTTTTGGAAACAAGACGTCCTTTCTTAACAAAAGACTCAATCTACAAAAGGCTGCAAAACAAAAAATTGATTAAATATGAACCGGAGTATGAAAGTTTACTTGGGTGTATGAAATAGCCCGGGAAGCGCTAAAGAGGGGCTCATCTGTAATGCAGAGCCAAGGGCCGTGCTCGGGGCGGCACGGGAGGCTGCTAAAACGGGGGGTCCCTCCACAATCCAACAATACCTATGGATGTGTAGTAGGTGCTATTGGATGTTGGGATTCTGTGGTTTCGGTTTATGACCTGAAACGTTGCAAAGTGCCTTTTGCATTTTATAAAAGTGTATTCTCCGAAGCACCGTCTGTCACAGATATTAGCAGGGGCTGAACTTCAGACCACATTTTGGAGAGCAGTTCTTTGGGTTTTTTTGTGGTATAAATAGAAGCGAGGAGATGTGTGGATAATACAGTCGTAGTAATATTTTTTTCTAATGTCAAAAATACCTGCTTGCTTTAAAAACCTTCAGTTAGGTCAAGTTAAATTTATCATATATAATTTTTTTTATAGCTGAACTCCATGATTTTGACTTGAGGTGACAGCTGAAAAGCACCAGAAACCCTTGGAATTTCAGATCTAGATATTACTATAAAGGAAGAAAATAAAGTTCCGCTAGTAGAAGGCAGGCAATTGCATTTACCATATACACATAGTTTAAAAAACACAACCCCTGAAACATTTACCTTAAAAAAAGTCAAGACAGCAGAAGTTTTCCTTTGTATCTATAGAACAAACATCCCTGGGATTTGTAATAAAAACCCAGTTATGAGATCCGGGGTCCCTCCTGTTAACAAGGATCTTTTAGCAGAATATTGAAATATTGCCGTCTTGGAGAGAAGTTATTTAAGGACCCTACAGGAGCTGATGCGAAGGCAGATTCTGCTGAGACTGTTTTCCTCTTTACAAACCTTTGAAGGGTGCGTGTCCTGAACATATTCCACTTTAGAGAAATGCAACAAATAATGAGCTACAGTCAAAGCCAGCACTGCTCCGTGATAAATTTCAAGGAGCGTGACCAATAATCTTTCTACTTATCTTAAAAATCCTGTGGAAGTACGAAACCAGTTCCAATACAAGTGAAAGCAAACTGGGAGGAGGGAGGTGGGGGGGAATCACAAAAAAAGCCATCTGTCTGAGAGCAACCCAAGAATCCTAAGTCCACCCAAGTAGTTATTGCGTGTTTCTCTGTATTGCTAATGGATTGCATATTGTTGAAAATATGAATTACAGAATAAATCAGCAGAGAGTGGCAATTACGGGTCCGATTCTGCTCTTAGTTACAGTGAAATTATCGGCCTGATTCTGTTTGCAGCTATTGGGGTGCACCTCAGAGTAATTATTCAATGTAATAGTTACTCCAGACTGGCGATCTGAGCTCTCTAAATGTAATAATTGCCGGAGGAGCGAGGCTGACAGTGGGTGAGGGTCAGACCAGTTTAGGCTGTGGATTTTCAAGAACCTTTACGCGCCGCTATTAACTCTGCCACATCTACTCCGCAGCACGGCACACGTGTCTTAAATATACCTTTAAAAATGTCTTGCACTGGGGATGTGCCAAACATTGCTTGCTCCCTTTAGGGGAGACATGAAGAGTTACAAACCGTGAGCCCAGTGCCAGAGCTGTTGCCTGGAAAAAAATCCTGTTTGAAGTGAGTCAGAGTTTTGGCTGAAGAGGGAGAGCAGGATAAGAGGGCCCTGCGTTATAACAATTATGCAGGAATAAGGAATTTCACTATGATTACAGTGCCAGCAAAAATATATATATATATATATAATATCAGATAACATTGCACTGCATGTGAAAGGAAGGCCACTAATTCGGCGGTATTCTTATTTTCAAATGAATTCCAACGCTGAGAGAAACGAGCAGCTTTGTTAAAAGGGACGGTCATTAATATGCCTAATGGTGACTTTTCCCCCGTTCCTACCAAACGGTCTCTAATATGATTCCACATTAAAAACAGGAAGCAGTTCTGCATATTTTCTAATTAGCCTTCTGTGCAAACCTTGCTGCGGCAGATACTTCATAAAAGAAGGAGAGAAAAGGGGGAAAAAAAAAAAAAAGACTCTGTGTGAACATCAAACTTTGTTCATCACTTGCATACTAAACAGCTGGGGTTTAACGTCCCCTACGCTGCAAGAAAAGGCGTGTAACGTGGCTTTTTCTACTCAAGGGTGATGCGGATGGTTCATTTTAAGCCCCCCGGCTGACCCCCTGGCGATGCTCATGCGCTCAGTGCCCGGCACCGCCGTCCCTCCTGGCAGGATCGAGCCCGTCGGCGCCTCTAAACGGGGGTCTTGCTGCTGCCGGCGCTGCTGCTGCGGCTGCTGTTGTTGTTATTTTCCAAGAGGAAATATTTCGGGTTCTGCCCTAACATTAGCGCAACATATCGCTCCAGCTGCATTCCCCGCTGACTGGAGTCTGTTTGATGAGTAATTAGGAGACCTTCTCTTTAGTTTGTTTGACATATTTTTACAAAACATGTAAATCTGTTAAAAATTTGCTTGTTCATTTAAAAGACAGAGCTCCTAAATGAAGCAGGGTATCTGCTAAATGGATATAATTTTAGGATTTTTTTTTCCTATTACAACTTCAAACACAATAGGCTCTCTTTGCCTTAAAAGGGATTTTTTTTGTTGTTTCTGTTGAGAAGTAATTATTCTGTTTCTGTATCTCTGTAGCTTCATCCAGAGCTCATACAGAGAAAATCTCTGTAATTCTTAGAGATAAACATATCTAGATATACACATATTCACACGTATACCGAAGTTTATTTATATTTTACACCCTCACGTCAAAACTGGTATCATTAACTACTTACTGGAAAGCAACAAACACAGCCCTCTTTCCTCTGCACAGATCAAAGGTGAACACTTTTTTCTTTATTTTCCATTAGGACATCTTTAGCAAAGAAACCTCCCAGAAAATGTTAAATAAGCCCCAAATATTCCAGCACCCATTCTGCTCGTTTTGTGCAATATGCTTTGAAGACTGTCTGCCGCTTCAGGTTGCATGGTTTAAGCTCACAATTTAACTTTCCTAACTATCACGGCATTGTGTAATTAAAGAGTTAATTTTTTCTTGGTTTGGAACCATTTGGAGTTTTTAAAATGTAAATACGATTTTATTCCCTTTAGCTGTACAAAATGAAGTGACACCTCTCAACACCCTTAATTTCAAAGTTGCATCTCTCAGTATTCAAAATTATAAATACTAATTGTTATTATTATTTTTTTAATGTCAAAAAAGAACCCTGGTATTTAAAGCAAAGCAATCCTACTGACTCAAAGGTTAAAGTTGTACCCAAAAAAAGCAATGCTATAATAAGACTATGCTAGCTAAGATTAAAATCCTTTTGTACTTTAAGATGTAAGTGCGGGGATGATTTAAAAGCCCCGTACTTTCCCAGTCAGCTCTACTTATTGCTTCAGGCTGAGCATTTTGTTTTTCCTTTTTTTCTTTCTTTTTTTTTTTTTTTTTTCTCCCCAGCAAACACTCAGTTTCTTATTTTGGGGGAAGCATCTCATGTATCTGAGCCCGCTTCTTCCCGAGACCTTTTTTTTTTTCCTGCTGGAGAATTACTGCCTGACACATCAATAGGTTGCAAATTGTGTAAGGGCTGTGTTTAACTTGCAGCCGGATTGCCATTGTCGGGAGGGTCCGCGTCTTTTAGCTAAACTGCCTTTTTCTTGAGGAATTTCAGATGTCGGTAATTGCCGCTCCTTTCAGCGCAGCTTAAGGTATCAATATCAACTCGATTTGAATATCATAAGTGGGAAGTTGCTCTAAGCAAAACAAAAAACATGTCAGTTGCCCAGGTGACATTTTGTAGCAAACAAGGAAATCACAACTCCAGGAAGTGTTGTATTTTATGCCAACAACAATATGACAGTTTTCTCTGTAAAGAAAACATGACACTTTTCCAAATATCAGAGGATGCCTTCGCTGCTCAAGGGATTCCTGTACTGTCACTGAAATGGAAGGTCACAGGCTGGTTTCATGATTTCTATAGTTTCAAAATGTTGTGGTGGAGCGTTTGCACGCTAAATGCTGTAGGCTAAGGGAAATCTTTCCTTTCATCTCTGAAAGAAGTGACAGGAAGAAAAAGGTCCTACTTTGACAGCAGTAACCTCTAGGTCTAGAGGTTCTGCCCCAAGCAACTCTGAAGTAAAATTACCTATGTTAATGTGTTGTCCTCCCTGTCATCCAGGCACACGTGTGCGAGCGTGTGCGTGCGTGCAAAGCAGGGCCCACGAGCCCAGCCCCTGCCCTCGGACCACGAGAATCCTCTCAAAATAGCCCTGAGAGCAGCGTGGTTTTTTCTTGGGCAGCCTGGGCCGCGCGGGAGACGCGGGAAACGCTCGTGTCCCGTTTTTTTTACCTGGCCTTGACTGGTCATAAAGAGGGAAAAGTTCCTGCAAACAATTTCTTTTAAGAGGTGGGGTTTCCAGTTCGGCTTCAAGAAGGTAGGGACCTACTCGCTCTGCTGGTACCCAATTCCTGAACTTTAAACAAACAGACTTTTGCTGTACGACAGAGAGCGTATTAACTTCAAGGCTATGGACAGGATCAAAACACATTTGTTTCCAGCCTTCCTCCTTTTTTATTCTTCCCTCTCCCCCTTAAAAAACACACACCTTAGTCTATAGATTATATACTTCCTGCTGCCCTTTTTATAAGCAATAAGAATTTAATAACTGAGGGCAACTCTATAGTAATATTTATATGGGTCAAGTGGCTTAAAAGTATGCAATAAATGTAAAGTTATGAACCACATTGCCCCTTTTTAAATAATGCAGCTAGCACCAAGATATTATGTTTCATATTCTGGAAAAAGGTGTTTTAGCCTAGGCTTTAGGAGTACACCAGACATGAAAAGTTATACTGATCCCATAATAAAGTCACTGCCTGCTTAATATGGTGTGTTATGTAGAGCTCCAGATCTTAATAGCAGACCACAGCAAGAACGTCCCAGATGATATCAACAAAACCTTCGCTTTCTCATTAGCAATCAGCAAATTCTCCTGGTGTCTGCTAGTTTCAAATAAGGGCAAGTGCCTCTATTCCTAGTGTGAAGCCCAATAGGATAATAGAAATAATGTAGTCTAATCAGCGGCGAACACATGAGATCCCCCCGTCAGAGCAGGCGGCGGTGGGTTCGGTGATGGTCCTGAGGAGCAGGATGGGTGCGATGGCAGGAGAGGCAGCAGTTTTGAGGATATTTATATAAAAAAATAACAAATATCATATGGTCATTACTTTGAATACATGAAGCAATGCTGCCTGCGGTTTCTGTGTAAATAAATACACATATGTCTGTGCACAGGGAAGGGGAATCGTAGAATGGTTTGATTTGGTCTCGTCAAACCGACTACTTCTTTGACAAATCAGATCAAATATTTGTCATCGCGGCCCAAATGACCATTCCTTTGTCGGCTGGTACAGAGCTGATATCTGCACGCTGTCTGCACCTGAGCTGCTACCTATATTATGATTATTTTTTTCTTATTGCTGTTAGATTTAAACATATTTTGTGTTTGGGCAATGCAGCATAGATTTGCAGCACAGTATTATTCAGTGCAGGGACAACCATTGCTGTTAGCCATTATGATGAAAATGTGAAGGACACAAGATCATACTGCTCTTGCAGCCTAAATGTTCTGTGGCTATGCTTGGGGAAATGCAGAATGGTTTTAGTTTTTGCACTGATTTTATAATTGTAAGGGTTGGGGTTTTTTTCCCCCCACATTTTCCCTTGTGATTTTTGTGTGTTCTTGGAACATCACTGATTTCTATTTAAGACCAATTTTTGCACTCTTGTTCAGTCCTGGTTAAATATTAAGGCTGCGAATGTGGCTGATACCATGCAAGGAAATGCAGGTCTAAGCTGCAGCAGTGTAAACAAAAAAGTGTTTTAAGAGGTGCTTAACTGTGTTTTTGAACCCTGATTAAGCCTAAGGTTATTCAGTGTTTATATGTGCATTTGCAGTGCACTGGGAAAATTCAGCGTTTAATGGTTCCTGTGCTGATCTTTTGTTAGTGCACTGGGCTGCGTTGCCTAAGAGCAGCGATTACTGGCCAGATTAAAAACCACAGAAAACTCTTTCTTATCCTGAGTTTTGTCCAACTTTACTCATGTTGATGGGAAGCAGGGGTCCCTATATCTCTTCTAGTTAAGATTTTAAAAACTGACACCACAAGTCAGTCCCCCGAGCTCTTGTTTAGCTACTGGAGTAAGGAGCGGGATAAGGTAGTGCTGTTTTGTACACATTCAGCAAATGGAGAATAGTTTCCATCTATGGGTCTCATTAAGGTTTAGGAGCCAAGCCTAAGGTTCTCGGGTCCGACTTTTCGTTTTAATAAACGTGAGACAGCAGGTGGACAAGGACGGTGCCCACGAAGGGCAAATGACTCCAAAAAAAAATGGGTAATAACGAAGGGCAACTTCGCTGGACTATTTTGAATTCCGTGAATGACCTTGCCGAGTACTTTATTCTCCTAAAATAACAAGCAGGTCAATACCAGTCCTGCTTGTGTGATAAAATGCAGTAATTGCTGACTGGGACACGTCCACAAAGGAGCCAGGATAGCTGATCTGTGGGAGCGAGGACGTTTTCAGCAGCAGGGTCAGGAGATCCTGACAGTTCAGGATAGTCCATGGCAAAGAAAGACAAAGCGTGTCGAGGCGAACTGAAAAAACTCGCTGATGGATGAGGGTGACGTGACCAAAGGGAAAACTGTGTTGGGAAATAAATGCATATTTACTAAAAGCAAACCTCTTGTTGATGAGGAGCGAGAGGTGAAATTGTAGACTACTGATGCTAAATTACACGATTATTGTGCTCAAGTGAGAGGGAATAAAGGGCTCCGGGATAAAGTTGGCTCCACAACATATAGGCGCCAGCGACCTGCACCTACACGGAGGCTAGAAACGTAGGAGAAGGTTTCTGATATCAAAGCGGTGAGGCTGTGGAGCAGACTCCATATGTGGGTAACGATGTGAAAAACCACTAACGGCTCTTAAAGCAGAGCCTGATGACAGGGGATTAGAGGACATGTTGTCTACAATAAGAAGGGCCTGGATGGGAAGACCCAAAAAGCCTCATCCAGGCCACTTTAGTGGAAACGCCCTGGAAATAGTCAATAGTGAGGCCCACCAAGCTCACACTCTCTAAACTTCCATTTTAGGTTATTTTTATTATTCTGGCCTTAATTTGTGCAATTTCAGGGATGGGGAGTGCCTGGGCTTGGCCGCTGCAGCTCAGCGCTGTGGGAAGGCACCTCGCAAGATGTCCTGCAATAACAGGGGCAGGGTTTGAGCTCATGTTTTACCAAAGAAAGAGGGTTTGGAGTGATTTCAACAGCGCTGTCATGCTACGGAAGAATTCAGAGAATGAGGGAGGCAAGATGCAGTAAGAGGAGGATTTATACTGTTCAGGGAGAGTAGAAATGTGGGCCTGCTGCCCTGATGTGGTGCCACCTCTCTGTATCTTACTCTATATGCAGTAGGAACAGATTAAAACCAGAAAAGAAATAAAAAAACAGAAAAAATAGAGTAGAGGAAGGGGAAAAGGTGAAGTCTCCACTCATGGTAAGCAGATATGTAGGTACCCAGCAGCGGTTTCAGCAAATATCACCATCTTTGTGAATTTTTTGAGATATTAAAAAGTAACATCTTCTGGACATTCACATATCCATGTTTCTAAGTCATTTGGTTGTTTAAGGATAAAGCTAACAAACCAGTACCTATCACTCGAGCTTTTAAGACATCAAAGTTGCATTCTTCCAGCCTAGGGTAGAGCTAAACTGACACTTGTAAGGGAAGCATCCTTCGAATCATGGCTTTCATTGCATCCCACACGCGGGAACCCAAACCTTGGAGGCTTTAAAACCTTGCGTGTCTGCGGCTTCTCTGCCAGCCCTGACAAGGCATCATTAGTAACTCACTGATGTCTCTCTCTGTTTGTTCTACTTCACGAGGCACTTCCCCAACTAATTTAGAGCAAAGCGTGGTGTTTACTTGGTCTCAGAAAATGACACTTCCCACCCCACCCCCCCCGAGATCGCTGCAAAGGCTCAAAAAAGAATATTTACATAAACAGGTTTCTACTTCATCAAGAGCAGGTTGGGAAAGGAGGGCAAATCCAAGTGGAAGGGAAATAAAGCAGGGCGTAAGATGGAATAGTTGATCTTTCATTTCTGGCTGCAAAAGAAGGGCTTTAAAGGTTCAAAGGGCTGCAAGGGAGCCAGGAGGTTGCCAAACCCCCATAAAACTCAAGGTGCAATGGAGGAGGAGTTGGTGGGAAGCGATGGAGGAGCACAGCCCTGGCACTGGTGGCCACGGCCGCGCCGAGCACTAAACCACCCGTGTGTCGCAGCGACTCTGCGCTGCAACCCATGCTGGAAGCCTTTGAAGCCTAGAAACGATGAAATTTTAATCGTTCGCAACCTCTGGGGGACGCGGTGCTAATACCTAGAGGAGAGCTTAGAGCATCCCCTCTGGAAGCAGAGGAGAGGATGGCAGTGCCGTGCCCCGCGTGATGCCCGGCATCTGCCCTGCCCCTAACTTCCCTCACCGACTTCTTCCTCCTCGTGGGAAAGGTGACTCCTTGGTGCCCGTGACCGGAGCCGAGGAGCGTCCTGCATGGACAGAAAGGGAAAAAATTAGTCTGTGGAAAGCGGGTGGGTACAGTATGTAAATAAAAGCCGATCGCATCCTCATTATGTGGGCTCTTTTGAATAAATGTTAGCCTTTAAGTGCCAGCTGTCACTCTATGCATGGCCTCCCTTCTTACAACTAACCTCTCCGTCACCTCGCCTTGTCTCCCTAACTTGTCCTATTATGCAGTACCAAGCTGAGTCATTGTTTCAAGCAGGAGGTGACATGTTAATAGCTTAATAATAGTATAATCTCGCAAATAATAATATGCTGTCACACTGTCTGAAGCACAATGTTTACAGGAGAAGTGGTAATGTATGATGACAGTAATTTGAATAAAAATGAATTTACTGCTCTTGTCTCATTTGCAGTAAATTTTCGCATCTTTCATGCACAACTGGTGCTCCATGACCTCTTTCATTATTGTGTTCTCAGTGGCTGCTGCTTGCTTTAAAGTGAAAGGCAGGCAAATGAAACAGAAACCTGCAGCTTAATAACCGATTTCCAGAAAAGAGTTCACACCGCGGCTTCTGAAAAATCTCACTTCGTTTGTTTACGAAGACGACGCGGTGTCAGGGAGGCTGTTTAATTAATGCAAGCTGGAGGTGCCGATTGAAAAGCAGGCACGAGCTGATATGATTATGTATTGACAATTTACAAAATTATTGTCATTAAAATGTGTCAGAGGGAAAAAAAGTGCTTGGAATACAGAGAGGATTGTTTGAGTTGAAACTAAAGTTTGCACAGCTTACGAAAAAACTGTTTTAAATGCTCTTAGTATTGTTTGATGTGGGGAAAAACAATCCTTTGCTTTCTACTTGATATGGGGAAAGTGCCAAAAGTGATCCACTTTATTGGTTTTAGTTAATTATAAATACATACTGGTATGATAGTGCACTGGTAAAGCTTAAAAATGATCCGTGAATATATAAAACATTTGGTTGTGGTTCCTGTCGTGAGCGGTTTCCTAACTCATCCTGACCCATGCAATGGACCATTTCTATGTACGGTATGGACCAAGACCCGTGGTCTTATTCTGACAAATAAATAGGAAATGTACTGTAGATCAAAACTGTCTTTGGAAAATTTAAATTCCTAGGACAGTTCTGTTTCTCAAAAAGAAAAAAGAAGTTATTACGTGATGTGGTTCATTTGATGAAAAAGAAGAAAGTTTGCAACACACAACTGATATGCCTGGACTAAATTTAGTTTGATGGAATGAGGACAACTAATTGAAACTTGCTGGGACTCAAAACACTGCGCAGGACAAATTCTCCAAAAACTGCTGTATTTTATCTAAGTTTAAGTGAACATATAGAATAAAAAAATAGGTTCTGCATGACCTAGTTCATGGGTTGAAGTAATTAAGACAAGACCACAGGTTATCTCTCTATCTGTATATGTACAAATGCACCTATATATTTTTTCATTACTCGTAATTTGCTTCTAACAAATACAGTATTCTCCCCGGAATGGAAAGTTAAGTAGTGTCTGTTTTTCAGGAAGAGGTTTTATGCCCATGAGCAGGGAGAGTCATTCTCCTGCTCCTCCTGCAGAACCCAGGAGCT
This sequence comes from Limnodromus scolopaceus, assembly GCA_028565335.1. NCBI lineage: Eukaryota > Metazoa > Chordata > Aves > Charadriiformes > Scolopacidae > Limnodromus > Limnodromus scolopaceus. Next base: position 37,853,405 of record JAOXNO010000002.1, read on the forward strand.
GAGCCAGAGGCCAGGTTGCGACAGGACATGCTGAGAACAGAGCAGGTAAAAACATCCCATATTTTATGGTGGCGAATCATGGGAAAACAGTTTATGGTATTTTTAAAGCTGAGCTTTTAAGAAGGGCAAAAATTTGTCTTCAGTCCCTCGGCTTTGCTTTAAGTAGTAGGTGCAAACTTATACTAAAGGCTGAGTTCTTTCTTTTTAAAAATAAAATGTGAAGGTTTGTTCCTAAATCAACATAGATTTAAGGAATTCAAACCAGCTTTTAAATCTAACTCCCAGACTGGAGCCTGCAGTCTCTACCTTGTGAAAACTGGAGCGGGCAGTAGCTGGGATCCATCAGGTGCTGCTGCAATGGGTATGGACCAGGACCACTCACCAGTGCTTGTTGGTTCTGCAGCTCCCCTTGTGTGCAGGCACTGTGGTGGTGCAGACCTCCTTTTTTATGCTCTGTACACAGAAATACAGTAAATCATGTGCAGTGTATGGCTGGGAGCTCCCCCGTTATGGGTGCCAGGATCCAGTTTCCCACAGGGTAAGGGTGGACTGTAGATGCCACCACCTCCTGCTTTTTCTTAATGTCTTCAGAGATATGGCATATAAGAGGGAACTTCCAACCCTTCTGCTAATATTTGCCGTTCAAGGGTGGCATTCTGAGAAAAATAAATCAGTAAAAGTAGATTGCACAGAAGCCGTGTTACCAGCTGCAGAAATCTGCTGCGAGGCGTCAGACTGTACGTGGTCCCGTATAGGCATCTGTAGAGACGGCAGAAGACGTGACTTTGAGGATGTCGCTCTGATACCGTTTGCTTTGAAACTAGAGGAAAACATGTCGCCTCCATCAGGAGAGTGCAGGGGCTGGTGGCGCGACATATTCAAATATGTGCTTAACTTCAAACATCTCAGTAATTTCGCAAAGTGAGCGCAGCGCTGTTTGCACGCCTGGAGTTAAGCGTGGGGCTGATGGGTTTCATAAGCACCTTGCAAGGCTGGGCTTGTTTTAAAACTGAATTTTCAATTTCTGTTTGCTGTGAGAAGTGCAAGGGGCTTCAGTGGGATTACTTGGACAAGCAAGGGCTGAGGGGCTCCCCCCAATTAGCTGCAATGAAATAAATTTTTTGGCTGAAAAGGTTTTCCAATTGTCTATTTAAAAACAATTTGGTTTTTTGTGGTGTCCATCGAACAATAATTTAAAAATAATTTTTATTTAAAAATAATTTTTTTTGTGGTGTATATTTAACATTTTTCGTCCCAAAGTATTTAATATCACCTTGGAAATACCAGTACTGTGAATTAAAAATCAAAATATTTGTGACATCACAGAACTAAGTAATGATTAATTGGAGATTATGTGCAAAATGCTAGAAAAAAACAGAGCAACAAAGTCTCACTTTGGCTGATGGAGTTTATTTCATGTGTTTAAAAGGTCTCTTTTCCCTGAATCACTGATGTTTGAGGAGTTATCTAGTCCTCTATGTTGTGCTTGAAACTGAAAGGTCCAAGTTGTTGCTTAGTTCTGCCTTTCAATTATTTAAATGCAGGAGAGTCTGATTGAAGGTCTTTATTAGATGTGTTTAAGATTGGTCAAAACGTCACTGTTCTGAACAGCAAGCATCATCCCATGGATGTATGTGTTAGTTACTTGCTAAAACGCAATGAAGTTTCACAGGGGGAAAAAAACCCCAAAACATTGTATTTGTGGAAATAAATAGTGGGTGGACCTGATTTTCCTGGCGTGGAAGTCAAGTGGAGTTTTTAATTGACTCCAACAGGCGCTGGATCAGGCCTGTGGGGTGTTTGGTGCTCAGTTACAAGTTAGTGCTCTCTCTAATCACCTTGTTCTCTAAAGGAAATAGATACTAAACAGGAACCATCTGGTAATACATTCTGTACCTCTTAATTACAATGTTTTGAGTGGCACCTAAATAAATTTCATTTACAAGCACATGACTGCTTGTCAAAAGCTCTGTTGATAATTTTATTATTGTAGTATACCTTCTCGCTTAATGACCCTGGCCCAGTAAAGTCAGGAATATTTAGCTCCATGGCAAAAAAAGTGATTGTCTTAAAAAAGGAAAGACACAAACTCAGCCTTTCATGTTGTGTTTTTAATGCTTTGCAAATGTATTTATTTCCATATTCTAGTTTGGCATGCATTTACATGCGACATGGTGATATATCGACAGCAAAGACGACCAAAACTTTAATTTCTTGGTAGCCAGGAGAAGTTGATGCAGCTCTGCAGAGAGCCCTGCTATTGTTGTAAAGTGCCTGTGTTATTTTATGATCTGTGTGTTTCTGTGTAGATGTACTGTAACATTTAGACAATTTTCTCTTTGTTAGCTGCAGGAAAAGATCAATATTATAAAGGGGTCGAGTGACTCTGTGAATTAGTCTCCTGCGTTTTCACCCTGGGAAGCAGAGATTTAAATCCTGTCCCTGGTTTTGAGGCCGAACCACAAACCCTGTTCAAGGTCCACATTGGAGCCTCCCCCAGATTTAGGAGCTTTCCATTTGGGGTTGCAGCTTATCTATCGCTAGAGCTGAAAATGACTTTCCTTCTCCCTTAGTAATCTCTGGTGGAAATTAGTCCATCTTGCAAAAATCAACATGTAATTTGGCAGGTTGCAGCCCGATTGGCAGCCACTCTTAGAGAAAAGTCTGGGACTGCGCAAGGATGGATCCCATGGGGATGTGCCGCCACCGTGGTTGCCCACCGTGCCACCCCAAACCTGCCACGAGGTGATTTTGGGTGCAAGGAAAGAAGAATTTCTCACACTGTGACATCAAATAGTGGCACATCCACATGCCAAGGGTAAGCAGCATCCTGAGCAGCAAAATCTCCATCTCTCTAAGTGCAGTAAGTGTTGAACACAAAAAATTACCAGTCATGTGCAGCTTTTGCTAAGTTTTGCCAGCAAAGTGCTAATTCATCTTTCTGTTTGAACGTCCTTTCAAAATAACAAGTTGGAGGAGACAAAAATGCTAGGAGGAAGGGCAGAGGGGAGGTTTCTGGGAAAACAGGAGGAATGTGGCACCTGGAGGGCTTTTGTCCGCTTCTTTGGGATGAGCCGCCCATGGGAAAACATAGCCACATAAGAAGTAAAATAGCCTTATTTCTAAATTCATGGCAAATTAAAAAAGGAATCCTACTGCTCTCAGCAGGATCCTTTATTCCTTTTTAGTTGCAGTTGATGGTTTTTCTCTTCTTAAAATAATTTTGTCTCTAGGTCTCAGTCTTGATGTGGGAACTTTGGGAAACAGCTAAGATTTCAGATTTTTTTTTTAATCAGTGCTTTGGCAACTTGTAGCTGAAATAGCATTTAAATTCAGGGAGGTGCTGGTAAAAGGGAGAGCGTGATTGTCGCCAGGCAGGTTCGTACGGTTGGGTTTGAGGAGACTGAGCTGTCTGAGGGGGAGACGGGGAATTCACTGTACACAGCAAACTGCTATACCCCACAATGCAATATCTGGATTTGCAGCTGATATTTAAAGAGGGCACTTGCTTTACTTATGAGATTAAAGGCAAATGCTCTCTTTTAAAAATGAAGTCATGCTGTGTTTTGCACCTTTTGACACTTATTAACTCAGGTCATTAAAAAGAGGCTAATTAAAAAAGAATGTAAAACAAAAGAGTCATTTGTCTATCGCCGCGCTCGGTTCTTCATGTGCGCTGGCTGGAGGCAGTCTCCGTTTAAACCTTGGGTACAGAAAGCGCTGGTGGCCACTGGGGCATGCTTGGAGCTTGTCATGGCTTTTGGCGAGACTGTGGTCCGGCTCATTATGCACCTCATAAAGAAGAGAAGTCATTGTCATCAAAATTAGCTGAGGCTGGAATTTACATTCATGGAAATTTTGGTTTCACCACTGTCCTCTGGGGCTGGACAATAAAGGAAACCTTTTACCAGCTGCAGTTAAAGTAAGTGAAGTTCAATAAATGCTTAGTGCTTCATTAAGGCATTTCCGAACGCACTGTGCTACATGCACGTGGTATTTTACAGCCGATGAGAATCTGGTACAAACAGCGTGTGAAGTTCACTAGTTCCTGGTGTGTGAGACGTCCATGGCAGATCCAAACCTGGCTTGTAAAGAGACCAACCTCTTGAAACCGCTACTTATCCCCAAAGATGTCCCTGTTCTTCCAAAGGGAGACTTGGCCAGCAGTCACCTTCCTCTTGTAAGGTTAAAAAAATGTCTTTTCATGGGAATAAACTCTTCTGATGCTAGTGTGGAGTCCTTCCAAGGACTTCTAAGAGGGTATGGACAGATTTGTGGGGGTTTTTAACTAAAAGCACATCAGATTGGCATGAGGAGCAGAGTTGTGCCAGTCGGTCTTTCTGGCAGCTTCTCCAAGGCAAGAAGAAGCAGAAGCGTTTCGAGGGCAGGAGCTTTGCCGGGAGGGTTTTACATCCCGTTGAACTCTGCAAAGGAAGCTGTAAAGACTAGCTGGCCCTGGAGAATGCTCACCTCTCCCCATGGAAACGTGGGTGATGGTGTTTGGCGCTGGTTTTGCCATGATGCTGCAGGTCAAGATATGTGTGGAAATATCTCCAGCGGGATTTCAGCCGCTTTCCACAGCTATGCGCCTTGCTGACCTCAGAGCAGCAGGTCAATCACCAAAAGATGTTAGAGAGGGTTCCCCAAACAGAAGTGCGCTTCTCCGAAAATCCGAGATTTGTGGGTTGGAA
>JAOXNO010000002.1:37867159-37879321 GCA_028565335.1 Limnodromus scolopaceus
AGACTGGAATTTTCCCTGTACTACCAGCTAAAAAAAAAGCCTTGGGACGTGGTAGTTTCTAGCTTCATTATAAAACTGAGACCATTTTAAAATTAAAATTTCAGTCTGTTGAAGGATTGCAGCTTGAAGCTGGGTTGCTCTCAGGTAGCAGGACACCTTTACCTGAAGAGGTCTGGCCTCGATGGAAAATAAAGAGCCACCCAAAGGGCAGGTAATCTATTAGTATGGCCATGTCTAGTGGCTTCTTGTGAAGTGGTGGGACTGCAGGCTCTGTCCACTGGATGGGCTATGATGTCCATATGGTGTCCATATGGTATTTGGGCTGGGAGGTGTTACATGGTGCTGCTGTAGAGCCTGGGAAGCATGCAGGATCTCTATTTATCAATATTTGCTTAAACTTCTGGGTTTAGCCCATTAAATCCGGGACAGCGCTATTCTGGTGAAGCTCTGAAATGTCACCTTAATCTTCCGCAGGCTCCTGGTGTCCTTCCAGCTGGTTATATGTCTGATGCTTTGTGGTGAGGGATCCAGGGCACAAGTCTTATGAGGAACAGCTGAGGGAGCTGGAGTTGTTCAGCCTGGAGAAAAGAGGGGAAACCTTCTTGCTCTCTAGAGCTCCCTTAAAAGAGGGTGTAGCGAGGTGGAGGTCAGTCTCTTCTCCCAAGGAACAGGAGATAGGTCAAGAGGAAATGGCCTCAAGTTGGGCCAGGGGAGGTTTAGCATGGATATAAGGAAAAAATTCTTCACCAAAAGGGTTATCAAGCCTTGGAACAGGCTGCCCATGGAAGTGGTGGAGTCACCGTCCCTGGAGGTGTTTGACAGACAGGCAGACATGGTACTGAGGGACATGGGTTAGTGGTAACGTGGCAGTGTTGGGTTAATGGTTGGACTCGATGATCTTAAAAGTCCCTTCCAACCAAAACAATTCTATGATTCTACAAAAGCGCTTTAAGTTGGTGGCAGTGAATGGAGCAGGACTGGAGCTGCGTATTCCAATGCAATGGGAAAATGTAGATAAGCCAGATGTGGCAGCAGCTCAGTGCGATGTCCTACTACCCTGTTACATGCAGGGAAGACACTCTAGGTTTTGGCTACATAAATCAGGCTGACACTGTACTGGAGAACTGTTTGGGAAAGGCATGTCACTTGGAGAACACAAAATATTGAGCAACTTGAATTGTTTTTCTATGAAGCTTATCCCTTGATAGCACTTACCATTCTTATATCTCCTTAACACAGCATAATTTAGATGTTTTCTAGGCAGAGTTATGCTTATAATGCTTCTTTTCCAACATAATATTGGCTGTAATGTGGATGCGCTGGCAAGAAGTCCCGGCTTGCATCTTTGCCATTTTGCAAGTCTCCTAGTTCAAAATAAGAACGTCTAACCTAACCCACTCTGAAATTCTGCAAACTATTTTTATGAACAAATGGTTTTTCTGAAGTTTTTCTGTATTTGTTTTATAAATTGTTCCATTCCCATATTTCAGAAAATTTCCCAAATGAGACAGCAGAAAAAAATTTTTTCTTTTCCCTTTTTTCCTAAAGGTTGCATAAATATTTCACATGTCTCTCCCTTTAATTAGATTATAACATTGTAAAGTGGCAAAGAGTTTTCTCTTTCCCCAAATTAGACATGAGAACCACAAACAAATTAATTTGTGTCTCAGGGTTTTGACTGGGCCTCTTGGCCTGCTCCAGCACTAACACAGGCACTCGTGACCCTCTGGATTTCAAACGCCTGAGGGTAAAAAGCAATTATAAAAACATGACTCTCCCAGATCAGCTTTCGAATCTGCCTTGTCTCTGTTTTATTGATGGGAGATTGAAGGAAGATTCAAATCAGCTATCCTTCAATTCTTTACCAGCAGCAAAATACAGAAATCATTAGCTTTTTCTGTGTAAATGACTTTGTCCTGCTTTATTATTCAAAACTGGCTAGACATTTGACTTAAAAAGGCCATCTTGAATATTTATTTCTAGTTTTGGTACTTGTAAATAGTACGTTTCTTTGCACCTTATTTTCTTTTTCTTTTTCAGAATATTTTTTTCCTAGCAATTAGAGAAAGAACTAATTAATATGGGTATTTTTTAATAGCTGAAGAATGCACACTGACTTAAATTAGGGTGATCTCACTCTCCCAGGTCTATTGTGGTTGTTAGGGAACCCTACTGCACAACTATTTCCCCAAAAAAATTAAGGTAAATAATTAAATATCTGGTCCATTTTATTTCTCTCTGTGTGTACTGTTGTACGTTTACTGATAAGTAAGTGTGGGATGAAAGCTTGGTAGAGGCTGCTTGCGAAGGCCTGGGCTAAAGAAAATCCTTCTTTTTCACCCAAGGTGTTGCGAGATGCGGGCGATGACACCTGAGCGTGGGAGGGAGGCTTTGTGCCCCTGCCAGGCTGGGCAGGCTCTTCTTGTTTCTCTTTCTGTTTGGAATAACACGTGGGTTCGACTTTCTGATTTCAGTCCGAGCGAGGGCACAGTCCACGTTGACGGTGCGTGGGTCACGTCTCAGAGGCGTCAGATAAACATGGGGGACTCCAGGCGTAAAGGTGGAGCTTCACAGTTTGTGTAGCAGTGAGCACACCCCCCGGCCAACCTGTCGCCTGGCTGAATCCTCCCGAGTTCTTCCTGAAGATAAAAATGCTGTGTAGCTCAGATGAGGGCTTGCTTAAATGATACAAGGCAGACATTCAATTTTAAGAAGCCAGAGCTTTATTTTTGGAATCCTAGGATGTGTACAGAATTTAAAAAGCCTAAAGCTATAATGTTTTACTGCTCCTTTGATAAAATTTATATTTAATCATATCTTAAAAACTGTTCTCATTCTGCCACTTGATGTTACCAACCAAGCGGAACCCATCAATGCAACACTATCTATCAGCCGGTCTTTTATTTCATTCTCCTACAACTCCCTTTTAATGCTACATACGTTAATGAATTATGGTGGAGTTGCTGTGAAGTACAAATGAAAAGCGTGCTCGTACCAAAGGTGAGACTGTTACCCACAGGTTTTTCGTTACCTGACTGGAACCAAAATGCTGAATCCGACCCATTTACATTGCAAAACCTCCAACTTGCAGACCAATCTCTGGGTCCTTTCTTTTGAAGGTGAGTTTTCCAAAAGTTGTGATGAGTGGGCTTTCTCCATCTTCTGCAGCTCTTTGTCTAAGGCTTTTTATTAACAGGTGTTTTTTAGGAAAGCTTTCTACAAGAGGTGGGAGCGTTGTGTGTGATAATTGACAGCCTGGGCTGATGAGGATGAGCAACTGGTTGGTACCTTGGCTGAATTTTCAGTGATGCCCATTTGCTGCTGGCAATTATAAGATTACACAGGGATTTGTGCAGTGAGATACCTGTCTCTTTATCAAATTTGTCTCTTTAAAACAGTAGTTAGACTAATTAAAGCCTCAGCTAAACTCTCCCTGCAGCTACACCTGTTAACTCTGCTGTTGGAAGGTTGTTGGATGTGCGTGTCAGGGGATAGACGTTGGCCTTCCTTGATGTGTTGTTCATGTTACTTGTGGCAAGAATGAGTTAAATACATTTCTCTCCATTTTTTTTTTTCCAGAACTGAAACATGTCCAGCAAAGTTGGTGGTCTCCATAAGAAATTCAAACTCTCTGCTGACCAAGTGAAAACACACATGTGCATGTATCAGGCATATACATAATCTTGGCTGAAAATCAGCGTCAGTGACAATTTCACTCAGTGAAATCTTAATTTTGATCCCCGCTCTTAAAAGTCATGTTTGTCTCAGGAATTTTACTTAGAAGACCTTTTAGCCTTTTAGTACCAGGCTGACTTCTCAAGTTGTTAATAATTCTCCCTTACAATATGAAGACACTCCATTTTTATTCCCATATAAATTTGAATTAAAATTCACATTTATTCACATTCATGTGCCAGAAGGTTTGGGTTTTTTGTTTTGTTCCTTTCCCTTTTTCTCAGAAATATCCAGCATGGACCACCGCTGCTAAAAAGACACTGGACTAACTAAATGGATCATTGGCAATCGCACGTGCCAATATCACTCCTTTAAATAGAAATGATTTGTTCTTACTCTTGATAAACACATAAGTAAAAAGTCTAGTCTTTTCATTTCTGTCTCTTTTCCTGGAGGACCGGGGGATCTCCCACTGCTGTCTGATCTTTTCCTCTGTGTTTTGCAGGCAGGGGAATCGCATGCAAGACTCAGCTCCACGTCCTCTGAAGAGGCAACATGAAAGTCAACACTTGACTGCGCTGAATTTTACAGGGTTTTTCTCCCAAGTATGATATTGATATCTTTTTATGATATTGATATCTTTTAAGTGAATGGAGTAATTGAGGAATCTTTCTCTAAATTATTGACTGGGCGTCTAGAGAAGAGATGAATGAAAAATATCTTTATCCCTGATAAAGCTTTAGGTGAATTGAGTTAATCTTGTGGCTTTGGATGTGACCCTTTCCGGCATTATTTAGGGCAAACCTTTCTGTGTTAAGCCCGTGGGGAGGCTCTGCTTGGGGCAGGGTGGGGGGGGAAGAGGAAGGATAGCCTCAGTTTTGGTGCTAGGCACCTGAAATTAGATTTTATATGTTTCTAAATAATTTTTCCATGAAATCAGGAGAGAGAAGCGGGAGGAGGGAGCTGAATTAAAAGACATAATAACTTGGCAGTGCCTTGTCTTCCTGTTTGTGATCTCTTCGTATTTTGCAATAATAATTATGTCTTTTTCGGTAGAAAATTTTGGGGGTAAGCAGTTGGAGGAGAGCCCCATTAACACCAGCAGGAGCAGAGAGCCCCGGGAAGGTCCTGGCTGGGCCAGCAGCGCCGGTGTGTCAGCTCGGGGACATTTCTGCTCTGCATGGACCCAGTGGGATGTGTGTGCAGCTCGGAGCGGCTGCGAGAGGCTAAAAGCATCTCAGCCCGCTTCCAGGCTTATTTTTTGGATAGCCTGAATTTTTTCTGGAAGAAAAAAAAAGGAAAAAGGTAAGGGAAAAACATATAAATAGTACTATGTTTATAGAAAAAGTTTAGAAGGAAGGAAGATGCTGTGACAGGTTTTTTTGTTTCTGTAACGTCTCCTTGCATCATCTCTGTAAAAGAAGGAGACTTTAAATATCTGGTTTTCTGTATATGTAAAATTACTGTGATACAAATTAGATCACATTTGCAGGGATTAAAGGATTTGATCTGCAGAATGCATTCTCTTCCTAAGCATGACAAATGGAAGCAATTTACAGATGGCTTCTGAATATATTTCTGAAATTATTTTCCTGTTCTGTTTTGGTTTGGTTTGTGTTTTTCTTTGTTTTTGGCTTTGTTTTTCCCCCCCCTCTTGTATGCCACTAGGGATCAGCATATTTTTAGCTATTTAAGCGATCATAATGTCAACATAGGGGCTTAAAAAAGGATACTGCATAACTATCGAGTAGCCAAATTACTCGTGACTGGTAAAACAAAACGAATAAAGTCAGGCCTGAAGGCATTGAGAAAGCAAGCTTTTGCATCCATCCTTCATATTCCCTTGCTTTTTCCTGAGGTTTCAAGCATCTCTGTATTTCTATTATGTTAGGATTTCCCATCCCCCAAACCCTCCTTTTTATGGCAAAAAAAATAGTGTGTCCTATAGGAGTCCACCTTCCTAAAACTGTTATTGGTTTAATGCATTAGTGATTTTGTATACACATCTTCAAGGCCAAAAAAAGTGGCAGAATCTCCTCAAACTTCCAGGTTATTATATTAAATTAAAAGAAATACAGATTTTTAGATTTTATCAATTGCTGGTTCTGTGAAGCCTGTCCACTTGTTCAGTTTTACAAACTTTTCTGTTTCATACCTGAGAGGACTCGGGAGACTGGCGGATGAGATGTCTCCCTTTGAAGAAGTTCTCTCTCCTCTAACAAACACTTGTTTGCTGACTCCCCTGGTCACTCTTCAAGGTCATTAATACGTTTGGAAATTGTCATTCAAAGAAGAGCTAATAATTTTCCTCCTCTGCCTCTTTATGCTCTGATTTTTGGTCCCAACTGGGCTCAGGCAGCGATTCCCACACATCTGTGTTTTACAAATCTCAGCCACTCTGTGTCCTTGTCCAAGGCTTTTATATCGCTATGAACAAAACGTGATAAATGAGCGTTTGCACACGGTAATAATTGTGTTTTTCTTCTGAGGACGGTACAGAAAAGCCGATTTTGTCAGCACGTCCTAAAGTGGGTTTCCTGCTTAAAAACAACTGCACCAGCAGCAGAGCTTAGAGATTTCTGCCTCTGTGAAATACGGAGAGTTTTGAGATTAAATGAATATATCAGAAATTTCAAAGTTAGTGATAACTTCTTGAATTAAATATTTTTGGTTTTTCTTGAAAGAAACAAATATCAAGAACAAAGCACAAATATCTTTTCAATCATTGCCAGGCTTTTCTCTTACGCTCACAGTACTAATTCGCTAGGAACTTTAAGTAATAAGAACTCCGTTCATTTAATTTAGGATTTTATCAAGGAGATTATGATATAAATCTACTGTTTCCCTGCAAATAAGTGTTCAGAGTTTCAGTGACCCTTAAGAAGAACAAAGGTAAGCAAAGAACAAATAAAAAATGTAACATTTAGATATGGAGAAGAATCTTTATGCCCTCTACTTTTTTTAACTAATTGAAGAAAAAGTTAATTTCAAATCAAGGACATACAATACCCATGTGGATAAAACAGTTTAATGTGGTAACGTGGGAATTTTGTAGAGGTAATAGTTTTAAGTTGTTTCGACTTCTTATAAAAAGAAATGGTAATAAAATATTGATTGTTCAATGCTAACAAAAAGGGAGAAAACAGAAAAAGGAGAGAGATTTAATCCAAGAGCGAGTGTTTTTGCATAGCTCATTTTGCTCCGTTTTTGGTACAATTAGAGAAATCTCTTGCAGCACAGGGAAAACTGTGTGGCCAAGTGAACAGAGCTTGGTGGTACCAAAGTCCTAGTCCCATCTCAAGAGCGGGGATGCAACGGGACTGGGGGATAGAGTGTACACACGAGGGGAGAAAAGGGGATTTCTTGGGTGATGTAAAGTTTTGGCAAACATCTTTTCAGCAGCAAGACAGTTGCTTGTAACTCTGGCTTCTCTTTAGCTGAAATTTTTGTGGCAGAAAGGAGAAAACCAACACCCTTCATTAGCCTTGTAAATCCTGGCCTAGAAAACCCCGGGGGAGCTTGGTCCCAAGAAAAGGAATCCTTCGCACAATAACTGCACGGTTTCAATCAGTCCCCTTGATCCCTGCTCTCACTTATTCCCAAGAATCTGCCAAGTCTGTTGAACTTCCTCGTGGTGACCCTCCCATTTAATTCACGGGCCATTTTGTATTTACAGAGAGGTCAATAAAAGCTTTCCAGAGCTGCAAACCTCTCCGTAATGGTTGTCCTGAGCAATACAGCCTGAAGAGCCCCAACAGGAAATTGGTAAAGCAGCAGCCAATTTCCTTTTGCTTTTTTACTGCCATTTGGTCTTCCTGCTCTGTTCATATCCCCACTGCTGAATTATTCTAGAAATGGTGGGGTATTTCCAGCGCCACATATGGAGGAGAGCTCATATCATTCACAGAATTTTATGCAAGGTTAATCAAACATCAGATTTGTTTAATGAATAATAGTCGTTAGCTTAAAGCACCAGATCAACGATGAAATCTGGTTTCTGCTCTGATTTTGCTTCTGTCATGCTGTGTGACTTTGGACCAACTATTTTACTGATCTTTTGTTACCTTTGCTTAAAGTGTGGGCAATGTCTATGTATCTTCCAGGCTTAAAGATGCTTTGAAATCTTTGGGTGGACAGAGCGATGCAATGAGGAACTTCTGCTGTCCGTTCCCACATCTGAACATGGAAAATAACATCTTTTTTTTTTGAGGAGGGAGGGGATGGCGTTACAAAATATTTCAAGTTAATAAAGCTGCTTCACAAAGGCTGCAACCACACTGGCAATAACTCATTGGAACAGATCTGTAAAGTGAAATTGTTGGTAGAGAGTACCAGACGTCCACCACAAATGCATTTCCAGGTTGTTCCCTTCAGAGGATGGCGAACCTGGACATGTCTTCTGGTTTAGTTTCACCCAAAAGAGATCCAGCTCGTGTGCTTCACGACAGCTGTGTGATGCTAAACCACATCAGGGAAGTGAGGACACCTGGGAGATGGCCTTCAAAAGCACGTTCCCAACTGGAACTCAATCAATGGTGGGGATGCACAAAGGGATTTTCCTACGCCCGTGCTCAGTGGCACAGCAGCCACCTCACCCACCGTCCTGGGAGAAGAGCACACAGCACTAATTTAGATGCCTGACCCACCTGTGAGGATGCCTGGGGAGTGTTTAGCATCTTGGAAAGCCCTAGTTACCTGTGACAGCAAAGGTCCTCAGTGCCCAGACTAATCAATGGGAAACACTGACATTAGAGGCACCTAATCCCACACCTCCCTGAGCCTCAGTCCATTGTTTAAGGTAGCTGGTTACACGCAATCTCCCCCCAAAAAAGCAGAATAGAGGAAGGGAAGACTAAGCAGGTGGTGGTGGTTGTGTGTGTTCTTTGCTATGATAATATAATGATCGCAGTGCAAAGTTTCGGTCTCTGCTCTTGTAAGTTTTCCGCATTTTCTTCAATGACTGCTTAATGTAAAATAAATAAGAGAGTCCTTGAACTTGGTCAGGGTCTCCTTGCTCACAAGGAAGTGCCCTAATTGCTTGTAGGGTAGTATATCCAGCCGCGAGGATGTAGTTATTTTCTGAAAAGTAGAAGCACAAGGCATATGCTTTTAACCCAAAGAGCTGAAAAAGATCGTTCAGGAAGTTAGAGAGAAATTAGACTCTGCTTCTTCTGTGGCTGGTGTGAACCCTTTCGACACTGAGCCTTTGTGTACCAGGAGGGATTTCCCCCCAAGCTGTGTTTGGAAAGGAGAAACCTCCCATTTTGTGCTTTCCAGCTGACTGTGCCATAAGTGCCCCCCAGGTACAGCTACATGGATGGGGGCTTCCCAGCTGGGATATCTTGAGAAGATGTAGGGCTTTAGTGTGGGTGTAAAGCTGTGTATGAAACTACAAATGACCAAAATTTTTATTTTAAGAGTTGAAGACTCCAGAATCAGTTCAGGATTAGGCAGGTGAGCAGGAACTTTGAATTCTAAGATTTAGACTTAGTCACTGCAAACCTCCCAAGTGCTGTACCTGTATCCGTGTTATGTCCGACTAATCAAAATAACGTCCTTGCCATTGCTTAAGACACAGACGTTGCTGTAGATCCCAGTGTCAGAAAGAAGGGTGTCATTGATAACAATGTTTCCTTAGCCATAGCACAATCTTTTCTCAGTACTTTCAGTTTCTTTGTCTTTAGACTTCAACATTTTCCATATATTAAATGGGAATAAGAAATATTCTAAATTACGATTATTAAAGAAAAAAATACTGGTGGAGCAGTAGCGTTTATATTAATTTTGCTTCATGTACGGATATAATTCAGGCTCACGAATGAAGTTTTCCTGTAGCACTCAAGGCCACTGGTCCTTTGATTCTGACTTTTGAAGCCTGAGAAGAAAACACGAATCTGAATAATCGTGCTTGTGATTCCCTGAATTTATTCACTTACAGAAAGAAATGAAGCACAATCAAGTCTCTCATGTGGAGAAGATTGCAGTCATAAACTCTAAAATGATTGGATTACCTGTCTTGTCTCATATTATCTTTTGTGCTAGTTACGTATTGTTTCAAAGCTACAAAAATAACAGCTCTTCTGTCTGAAATATTTTTCTTAGTTTTGCCTCTTGGTCATAAAAAGTAATGTGATACTTTTGTCTTGTAAGGTTTCTTGTAGGTTTTAGCTCTTCTTTAAGACTTCAGTCTTAAGTTTGATTTTTGTCAGTTAACCTCACACCTCAAACACAGATTTTCTCTCCAGGCTACCACTTTGATTCTTCTAGTCAATCCCAAACTTAGCAAAACTATGGATGTGCATATTCTTTTTTTCATAATTATCAAGTTTATTTTTTTTTTTCTCTTCTTCCCTTCAGGATCTTTCTGGCAAGGATTGCGCTCTCCTGGGTTTCAAGGCTGCGAGAATTACAATTCATTCAGAGTTCAAGCCTTTGTTTAAGACAATGTCCTCAGGGTTATGAGGTATGTTAAATGGCAGAAGGAAAACTAGTGTTCTGGGTCTCCTGTTCAGCTGCATTGTATTAGGTGTGGAATATCTACTCCCATCCCACTTGGACACCCAAACCTCGACTTCACAGAAGGCACTTCTGCAACCAGGTGGAGTTTTGGTGGAGTTTCACTGGATTTTCTTTGGACATTGGCCTTGTTGAAGCATCAGGGCCTCACATACAACCAAAACCATGGTGCAGGTTTATCACAGCTCAGGGTCAGGTCCATTATTTATTCCTTTTCTCTTTAAGGGAATTATTTTTTTTTTTCCTTTTCTTTTTCCTCCTATCCACATATGCTCCTTGTAGGTGAAGGACTTTGCAGAAGCACTTGTTGATACCTGGGACGAACAGCCTCTACCAGGTCAGCAGCTTGCTTACTTCATGGGTTTCCAGGGACCACACCACGCAACTGTCAGTTTTTAGGAGGCCCCACCACACCTACCTCACACCACCCATATCTCCTACATCAGCACGGAACTGTTTGTACAGGGAGGGTCAAGCTGAGCCTGGCAGTGATGTCCCACAGATGTGGAGCCCCAGCTCCCAGGAGCACCCACAGCCCACAGTCGGGGAGTCCCTGATGCTGCTGGGCTCCTGGCAGAGAGTCAGGAACTGTGGGTCTCGCCTTTCCAAGCTGGAGGGTCCTTCCCCATTTCTTTTTAAGGAAACATTCTGATATGATATTTTTTTCCCTTCGTGGGAAATGTCAACATTTATGAAATGGCAGAAAACTGTTTAAATTTTTTATAGACTGAAAAGATTAAGCTTTGGCCGGCTCTAGTCAAAATTTCCCTGGTTCCCCGTAAGCAAATGAATTTGAGTGAAAAAGCGTAGTTGTCTGCAGCACTGCACGAAGAAAGCCATCAACCTGTTCCCTGCAGTCCTACCTTGTTACTTGAGTATGCATAGGAATCCGAGGTGTATCTTTATAGGGCCGTATTTCCACGACCTCCAGTATTCTCTCTCTCATTTGCTATTTTATTTTGTTACCTGGATACCGCTATGAGTCTAGTGGCACTTTAAAAAACTATTGCTTGTATATGCTCCAATTGCAGTTCTGATGAAGGAGATGAGATAAACCGGTGTTCTCATCTGTGTGTCTCAGAGACAATAAGGACAGATAAAGAAATGCAAAGAGCATTGCAAAACACTATTTATTACTATTTTCAGTGGTGGTGAGTACTCCAAATGAATCCCTGTACAGCTGAACTTTCGCACAGTCGGTGCTGTTGGGACATCAGCAGACCGTAGTCGTTCAGTTCACTTCTGTATCTGAATCCCTCATAAAAAAAGAACACCCAGGCTTAGGGTGGAATTTGTTTTAATCAAATATTTGAGTCTTATATCGAGGCTTTAAAACAACCACTGTCCAGCAGTAAGTGATACAACATGGCGTACTGAAAAACATTTCCAAATTCCTTGGAATGTGATCACCAAGGAGTTCATTTTCTACAAGGTCTTAAAATACAGCCATGTAGTAAATAGTAAAAACCCTTTATTTCATTGTCTGACTATTCTACCAAGTCCCTTCCTTCCTGGAATGTTTATTAAATTTAGTTTCATGTGGTCTGTAAATATATATATACACACATATATATATAATAATATATTCTTCTATTACCTCAGAAGGCTGGGTGGGCTGCCAATTGCATCCTAGTTTTGGGGGAATTGGTACTTGCACTAGAATTTTAGCTACATGCTAAGATGTGACAAAAAAAGTTTGCTCTCCCTGTGAGGGGTTTGCTCTCCCTGCTGATGACCGAGTCCAGATTATGGAGCTTCTGCCGATCAAAATACACTGCTCTCTCTTTTTAATTTTCTTTTTTTTTTTTTTATTTTGGGGTTTTTGTTGTTGGTGGTTTTGTTTTGTTTTGTTTTTTTACCAAGAGCACACTATATAGACTTGATGATTCCAACAGTCTTCTTCTCTTCTCTTCTCTTCTCTTCTCTTCTCTTCTCTTCTCTTCTCTTCTCTTCTCTTCTCTTCTCTTCTCT
>JAOXNO010000002.1:37880085-37941950 GCA_028565335.1 Limnodromus scolopaceus
TCTCTTCTCTTCTCTTCTCTTCTCTTCTCTTCTCTTCTCTTCTCTTCTCTTCTCTTCTCTTCTCTTCTCTTCACTTCTCTTCCCTTCCCTTCCCTTCCCTTCCCTTCCCTTCCCTTCCCTTCCCTTCCCTTCTTCTCTTCTTTTTTTTCCCCTTCTCCTATCTTTTCTTTCACAAACTTTTTCATATCTCTCAAAAACTGCACCCATCAAGATATTCTTTTGCCTTCTGTAGTTCAATAATCAAATCTCGATGGTTTCAGTGTTCTTAATAACGGTTCTGTAAGATACTTGCTTGTTACATCTGAAAATTGAATAAAAAATTCCTTTGTGCTGACAGCTTCATTGTAGTCAGTGTTCAAAATATCAAAGGATGAATGCTAAACGTTCATAATGTGAAGTGTCAAGAGTGCAATCTGGGATAATAAAATACATGTCTTGCAAACTTGCACTTTAATATGGCAAACTACTTGGTCAGCAAGCAAATTAATTCATTTATGATTTGATATTATTGCAAGTAGTGGGTCAGCTTTCGCAGGCAGCTCTGTCTGCTGTTCAATTTTGCTGCCATGCAGTATCTTTTGTATTTGTAGGTGCCTACCAGAAAATGAGTGTGTGGTCTCAGTTTAAGGGTACGATTTCAGTGCGTTCCCCTATATATATATACGTATCTCCATTCACTGTGGGATTTTTGTAAGCTTTTTTTCCCCAATTCATGTTTGCTGTTCAAATGGGCTAAAAAACATTTGCTGTAATTATCTGGTTATTCCTTTTAAATACCAATTGTTGTACTGTATGAATTGATTGTGCAGATGTTTAAAATGTGAACAGATGAATACAGTGAAACGTTGTCAATGGCATGTTGTCTCCCACAGTTCCACAAAGAAACTTGAACATATTTTCTGGCAGAGCTGCTCATTTTCCCAGGGCAGATATTTGCAAGCCTACCTCTGTAGTTTGTGAATATCAAAATGAATGGTAAATATTAACCTCTGAGAGCTAGAATAATGTGAAAAATTACAAAAGTAAATGTTAGCAGAAATATCTGTTACACAGGCAGAGAGAGAGACAGCATTGAAAGGATTTATGTTATTTTTTGAGTCTTGGCTCACACGCGAAAGTTGTGAATCTTTCGATTGAAAGGAAAGCAAGGTTCAGTTTTTCAAAAGCAGCCTTGAAGGTTTGTTTTTCAGAGTTCAGTGACCTGATTGAAAGAACAGCTCTCTGTAAAAATAATTATGGAAGAGGGAAAAAAGAAAATATTTGACATACTGTAAAAGTTACAACTGCAACAGATTTTCATTCTCTTGTACAAAAAAAAAAAACACCAACCACCACCAACCCAAAACAAATGGATTAACAGATTTTATTGTTCTCTTTCTTAAAGAAAAAAAGGAAATTTGGTAACTGTTTTGAGTGGTTGACTGTGTCCTCCTTGATTGATTCTACTTATGAAGAGTACCCAGCTGTAACTCATTATTTCATCTGTTGATAATGTCCCATAGACGGGTACATTGAGGTCCTTAGTAACACCAGAATGGGGTTAAATAAGCAACTGCCAAAACTAAGGTCTTAGGTGGAATCATTTGGAACTATTTGCGTAACAGTTGTTTAAGCAGGGACCAATCCATATATTTTCGGAGCTGAAGTCCTGGCTTTTGGGTGTGCTGTGCATCTGATTTGGACGTCTCTCAGAGAAATGCCCATTACATCACTGCCCTGGTTTTAAGTGAATTTCAACAAAAAATGATGCCTGTGTGCAGTGACAAAAGAATTTCAGGTCCCTTACAGTAGTTGGGATGGTTTCTGTTTTCCTAAAAATGTTCCTGAAGTGAATCCTGCTCCTTTGTTGCATTCTACGGGCACACAGAACAACGTCTTTCTGATGAAGCCCTTCTCAGCACATTTCTGACGTGCAGCCAGGTTAACTGAGATGCTGTGGTTCCCAGGAGGCAGGAAAAAAGTTGGAGATGAACTTGTAGCCCATGACAGCAATGTCATCTACACCCGCTCTCCTGTTCCTTCTTTACGGGCAATCTGGTGGTCTTCCTGCCACCAATGTCTCAGTGTCATCCATTTCCTTTGTCCCATCCCAGAAGTAGCATCAGCAAAAATATACTGGAAGATCACATTGGGCTGGTAGCCAATGCAGATTTATGTCTTTGGGTTGTTTTTCTTTCGTTGTGAGCTGCCTTTGATTTAAAGACCAGCTTTTTATCATGGACGAGGTGTTGAGCTAGAGACCAGGGTTTGGCAGCAGGCTCCTGCTGACTGGCCCCTGGCAGGACATTTGGCCCAAACTCTGTTCATGTGTTGGGGATTGGCCTGTTTAAAATCCATTTGGTGCTCTCTTCTCCCTGGAAATGGCCACTGAGGGAGATTTTTAGTTTGTTTATTTTCTCACAGATGATAAAGGAGGCAATGCAGAATGCCAGCTTGATGTCCCAGTAACACCAGGGTATGGATGACCCCCATATTTGGTGGCGATTGGGACAACCCCTATAATGACCAGTAGTGAGATTATGGTTCAGATGATTTTATATTAGTTTGTGAGTGCTAATTACCTCAGCAGGTAATTTGCATTTGGAGAATAATTTCATATTTACGCCACTGGTTTGTGGCTAAAGTCATTGCATCTGGGCAAAGGTTAAATATAACTTTTGCCTTATGTATTTTATCAAGGTAAATTTGTTAAAGCAACACCGAAGTGAAAGCATGAGACAATGACTGTTTTAAAGCAGCTCTTAACATCTGTCACCAACGCCTCCCCATCTACAAGTGTTTGGCTGTCTTACGTCCCTGCCATTTGTTTGTTGGTTGTTGTTTTGTCATTAACATTAACATCCTCTTTAGATGCACATTCAGTATTTAACATTAATCACCACAGTTTGTATATTGACTTTCCCTTTTCGCTCGTTGCTGCGGGGTGTGCAGAGGCCCTGAGCGCATCCTTCCCTGGCAGCCAGTGAGGTAGAAGGAGAGAACTGCATTAGGAGCCCCCTGAGGAAACGGGATGGCACTTAAAGGACAGAGATGCTCTTTGGGGGTGGCGGCAGGGAAGCACAGGGCGTCTGGTGGGGTTACATGCAATGATTGTGCTTCCCGCACTCCCCAGTACATCCTCTCCATGCAGCCTGCTGGGGCTGGAAGGGCAATTTCTGCATTAATTAGGAACCAAAACGTCCAAGGAAAGAGCATTGGAGGGCGAGGCCATTTTAGGAGGTCCTGCTGATCCAGGTGGGGTGGGAAGCATTGCCTGGCGTGCCTCGATGGCTCTCCTGGCACGAGCAGGGCTTGGTCTGGAGAGGTGCAGGGTCTGGATGGATCCAGTTGATGGCAAATACCTCAGTTATTTTTAGACAATGTCCTGTTAGGAAAAAAACCCACGAGTTTTCAGATGTGTCTCATCTACCTTACCTCCATGGAGAGGTAAAAGTCACAGAGTGACTCATTTAGTTGTCAGTTGACTGAATGACAACTTTTTTAGCTGTCAGCACAAACACGGGTTGTCACAGTTGCTCTTCAGCCAACAGAGACATTGGGTTAATGCCTTTTAGATGCTTATATCTTGATTAAATCCATAAAAAAGCATTATTCCCAATTATGTTTTGGGCTATTAATTCATTTGAGGTTATTTTTCTGATATGTGTCGGGTGGTGCTCCCCTGGGATGCACAGAATACATGTAGGGTCTCTGTCCCCATTGCCAGGACCAAAGATGCAGCGCTTGATCCCAGCCCACAGCCACCAAAGACAGGGCTGGAGGAATCACTGTTGACAGTGACTTCTACAAACCACAGGGAAAAGCCCAGTTGAGATGTCTATTAAATACAGTTCAAACAACACTGCACCAGATACATTATGAATATTTTAAAATGGCTTCTTAAAATTAGGGATTGCCTACTGAAGGCAGTCATTAGTGCAGGTTTCATTAGAGTAGCAGACTGTAACGAGTTATCAAGTTAGGAACTAATTTAAATTATATCTATTAAAATATCCTTTCTACATAAAACAGGGGGCATCGGGGTTGCAAAATAGACTGGGGCTTAAAGTGTAAGCTAATAAATATCTAATAAGTTACAGCGCGTGTTCAAATTGATATAACACACAATATACTGGGTAAATATTGTACCGTGTAACTGAGTGGCCCTTGGACAGCCCTGGAAGCAGGTGTAGGGTAATGTATGGAACATTTCATCATGCATTTCCCAAGTCTTCACACGACGTGACCCCTCCTCGGTACCGCTGCTCCTCTAAAAGCACATTACTCCACCCCAGCCTCTACCTGAGCATCCGACTTTGTTTCACCAAGTAATTCATTAACGAGTCCTCATCATGCCTTAGGTGGCTCATATCCATTATCATCATTTAATAGTTTAGCCTAAGGATGTCTTTCAATATAAATAATCTTCCACAATGCTTAGATAGCATAGTTGTGTTTCTTTTTATAGTAAATGGAAATCATCTAAAAGCATTTGACCAGATTTTGAATTGTATGGCGTACAGCAGACCAGGTATAGAACCTCCCCAGTTTTTTTAAACAGAGGATATATTATCCCACCAGTGCGATATCTCCCACACAGACAGAAATTCATCCAACACGTGTTCAAGTAATTTTCTCTCTCTGACTTTTAGCTGGCCACGTAGACTTTTAAACTACCCTTGCTGCTTTAAATGTAGTTTTAAATTGCACCTAATATTTGGTAGGTAATTCTTTAAAGCTGTTAGCACCTATTCACAGTGTAAGTAGAGGGATTTTTCTTTTTCATGTGTGCCTTCTGGGATGTTAAAGGATCCAAGACTGGGGATGCAATCTCAATCCAGAACTGATCTTTGCAGTTTCCTACAAGGGCGAAATGGGAAAAGTAAAATATTACTTTATTAAAAATTGCTCAAAACACATCTTCCTTGTTAAATATGCAGAGCTATTCAAAAATATTACCTTTCAGGGAACAGTAACAATACTCTGATTGCCTGGGTTACTACTTCCAGTACTTGGTTTACTGCTAAGGAAAAATTAGGTCTTCAGGAGAACAAGTGAATTCCTGCATTTTCTGAGGATCAAAAAAAAGAACAACCCCAAACTCATTTAATGTGACAGTAGGATTCACTCATATTTGACCATGTAATTAAAAGAAATAGGGGATAAAGTTAGTAAACGTACCAGCTTAGCAGTCGGAAAAACCCAGGACTAGTAGAAAATTAGTGCACTGTGCAATTGGAGGGACTGTATTCATAATAAGTACATGAAGTTATTCCTGTAAGTCACCAGTGTCAAGGCAGAGACTGAAAACAATGTTATTCCCACCATAAAGCTTTGGCTTTGGCACTCATGCTTACAGTATTTACAACATTTCAGTCTTTTGCCTCACAAGTTAAATTAATTTGGAATCACTTACAAAGTTCGTGCATGTCTGAATCTCTTCCAGGATGCTTTTGCAAACTACACTTTCTATATATAAATTATTCTACAATTCTCTCAGTGAAATTAATTCCATGCACTGTATCTGCTAATGAGAGTCCACCAAATATTTTGCTATTATGCACACTCATTAGCTTGCTTTAATTTACAGGAAGCAATCGGCATCAGCTGAGCAGATAGTGCACAAAAGATGTCTTTAGCATTTATTGAATGTTTCTAATTCTTCCTCACCTCCAAAGCAGTCCCGCGCAGCAGGTATATTGGCATTAAGGTTCCTGGAGAACAGTTGCCTTCTGCAAGAGTACTCTAGCCCCTAAACCAAAAACTCCTGTGTTTCTGCTAAATGATTGAAGAATATCTTGTAAATCATTTACTTCTTCCTGCTGCTAGTTTTCAGCTGATAATGTTTACTCCGTTTCCAACAGGATGGTGAAGTTAAATTTTCATTTTGCTGAAAAAAAGAACAAAATACGGTGAGCCTTTTTGCTCGTTATTGCCTAATCTTTCCGGAATGAGCTGTTTCTCAATGCCATGCATCACAGATGTCCTGTCAGGGCTCATATACACTGAGTGAAGTATTTGCATCCCCGTGCCTGCTGATAGAGTGAGCATGTTTGTCTACAAAGTGCTTTTAAATGAACTAATACATGATTCATGTGGACTCCTTTGAGCAGAACACCAATCTGTCTGGACACAGTTTGCTGTAGGCTTGACAATAGGAACATTTCTCTAAGTGAGACAGGTACAACCGTCCTCTGGAAAGGTGGGGAGCGAGAGGTACCCGTGACCCGGCGCATCTGAGCCACCCGTTGGGTTACCCCATGGAGCAGGAACCTGCCCTGCGATGGAGGTTGTGTTTGAGATACCCTTCATCCCGTCTCTCTTTGGATGCTCTGACATGAGCTATGCACAATCTGTGTCTGCTCAGTCATGCTTGAGCAGGAGAGGATAGTGCACCACCTTTATTATTTATACAGGGATACAATAAGATTCCTCGCAGTCGAAGAGGAAAAAAAAAATTGATCCCAAGTATACTGTTTCCTATTGAACTAAATAGATTTTTAATCGAGTCTCTGTTCCTTTGGGTAATTGACTTAACAGTGTGGGCAAATTAATTTCAGATAAACTATAGCTGGGATTTTCGAAGGAGCACAAGGGTGCTAGGGAGGCAGCTCCAGTGCTGCGAGAGCAGGGCAAATATCTTAATTCCTCTGGCTTTCCAGACATATCACAATCCCAATGTTTAAACCTGGCACCAAATTCAGAAGCTTTTATGCAAGCAAAATCCAGCTGAAGTCAGTGAAAACACTGATTCAGGAAAGACAGCAGAAATTGGTTCAAGAAATTCCCAAGTGCTCGCAAATGTGTTATACACACATAACCTCCTCCCCTCATTTAATAACCTAATCTAAATGTCGCTCTTTGCAATGCATTATTGTTCAAGTCTTTCTGTGATACTTGGCACGAGTACCTCATTTTGGATCTTATCTGGTTATAAAAGCCATTGAAACAAGTTTATTTTCCGGTGACCCAACCAGAACCTCACTCTAGTGGTGAAAGACTGGAGAGTAAAAATTAGCATTGCTCTGCAGTCTCAAAATACCAACTTTGCCCTGCTCTAAAACAGCACTGTTTGCGTTAAAACCCTTTCTAGAGTCTGATGAAAAAACAGGGAACTTGGAGCACTGTTAAATTCTACTTAAGTCATAAAGAGGTAGGAAAAAAAAATACACACCATGATCTGGAGCTAGGAGGTTCTTGGAGCGTTGTTCCTTTTTGGTTTTCCCAAATTCAGAGCCCCAGAGAGGCAAGAAAAGCCGCATTCCCTTGGCCAGGCTGGCAGCAAAGCAAAGGCCAGAGGAGGAGCCCGAGGGCTGTATTTTTAGATCCGTTGGCTTTTGTCTTGTTAAGACAGGCAACTTTATACATTTTACCCTCCCTCCAATGTCAAACCTATTAAATCCTAAATCTTTTTGCATAGGACTCTAATGTACAGAAGAAAAACTCCTTCCAATATTTTTTAAGGAAATGAAAAATACACACTTTAAGAATCTGTAGCTGCTTTTCATTGCTGAAAAACTATATATTCTGCAGACTGAATACAATAAAAATACCATTATTATTAAAGAAAATCTACCGTACGGAAAGATCTTGCATTACATATTTTGTTGCCTTAGTCATATAACTTCAGTAATTAAAGAGAAAATCAACTGAACAATAATTAAAAGGAAATTATTCCTCAGTTGCCAGTTGTAACCATCATGAAATCAAGGAACGTGACAAATAGGACTCCGCATTATTTACATGTCGCAAATGAAAGGATAGGTATGTATCTATTTAATTTTTCTCCCCCAAATAAATCTTAATAAAAATATTTGTAGTGCTGTCCAATACAAAATGTAGTATTTTCCCTCTGTGCAGCTGTTTGCAGAGCTGCTGAATTGAAAATATATTGGTCATATTTTCTCTGTTATTCTGTTATATCCTGTTAACCCGGCTGGTCTTATTGGCGTATCCTGAGTTATCGTCCACAATTTTGAACCCAATTTTGGACACGGTTGGGCCACTGGTGGAAAGGGCATGGCTGTAATGGTGCTGAGTGCTGGATGGCACCGGGGTCAGGCAAGTGTAGCTTGGATTTGTGAAAATAAAGGGTACAAACTGGAGATAAAGAGAATGAATTAAAAGAAGAGGGACATACCATTGCTACCTGAAAACCGGGCAATGTTTTCTCAGTGCAAATAGAAAGCTTTGATTAGATTATTTGCAGTAGCAAATAATAGACCTCACTAAGATGAATTTTCCATGTCCAAGTGAAAGCCTGTGTACTTTTTCCAGGTTTCTCCGGCAATAAGGATGAAAGTCAGAGTAGACGAGGGAAACACCTCTTTTCTCTTTGTTGCTCCCCTCTTCCTTGCTTGGTTATTTGCCTGGCTTTATCACCAGGGAACCAGGAGCCAACCTTTCCAGTTGAGCTTTATGCCAACTCAAATATTTTTTCCTTTTTCCCAAAGAAGTATATTAATATGATATTTAATAGTTTCTAGAAATTGTCATATAGAAGAGGGAGGGTTTACCCAGAAAAGCTCTTGACTACTAAAGGGAATTCGGGATATTATCATAAATTTTTAAAATAAATATTAACCACATGATTTAGCTGTTTTTCCTTCCTTTTCTTTGTAAGTAATATAAAATTAAACACTATTTTAAAAGAGCTTTCTTTTTTTTCCCCTGTTGCTTAGCTCATTGCCCTCAAAACTTTGAACTCTACTTTAGCTGTTAATTATTCTGCAGTGACAGGCTCCGATTAGCTCTTCTTACTGGTCTTGGTCCATTAATTTTTTTTCCCAAACATGGCAACTGCTGAACAACTCTACCCGTTGCTTTCTGACCCCCCCCCAAATGCGGCCACGGCCCCTCACTGCTGCCTAGATGTCAGTCCCATCTCCTTCTCCTGGCAAAAAGGGGGATGCTAAATAAATGTACAGGATACCTGAGGCTGGTGAGAAATGAGCTGGGTCACCGAGGGTAATCTGGGGCTCTGCAAAAATTACCTGTGAGGGAAAGGAGTTCCTTTCCGCTCCCACTTAACACCGGTGTTATTTCAGAACAAGCCCGTTGAAATTAGGGGAGTTATGCTGGCTTAACACCAACGTAATTGAGAGCAGGATCTGGCCCCGTGCTCTTGGCATGACGACTTTTTTGGCAGATTTGGCCACTAATGCTCTCAATGGGTTTTGAGCTTACATTTAATGGCATTACATTTATTTTAATATTTTTTAAATAGCTAGTGTAAATTGATTCCACTAGAAAAAAAGAATCCCTTTACCTACCAGCGTTCATTTGTATTTCAAATGGCCCATTACATTTTCACTAACAATCATTAGAGCTGTGTGAGCTTATTGAAGCTTGGTCTTGGACTGAAACTGTAAAAACCGCCAGCTCTGGATTTTTTTGCAATGCTGAAAATAGCACT
This sequence comes from Limnodromus scolopaceus, assembly GCA_028565335.1. NCBI lineage: Eukaryota > Metazoa > Chordata > Aves > Charadriiformes > Scolopacidae > Limnodromus > Limnodromus scolopaceus. Next base: position 37,889,480 of record JAOXNO010000002.1, read on the forward strand.
AGAAAAGGGCTTTTTTTACTATAGTACATGACTACGTAACCTGAAATACAGTTAAGCTGCAGCGAAAAATTATGCTGTTTTATTTTTTTAGGTCCTCCAGTGGAAAATATTGGCATAGGCTGGATCAACCCTGATAAGCTGATCAATATATTAATACTAAGCCGTTCAGATTTAGCCAGAGCCACTCACTGCAATTTCAGTTTCTACTCAAAGAAGCCTGACAAGAAGTTGGTTCAAAACTTCAAGAAGCCGTAAGCGCAGAAAGCAATTCAAGCATGAAAAAGAAAGAAAAAAAAAAAAAAAGACTTTACAAGGATTTCCACTCATGCCTGGTGATAATCCTAAATGCAAGACTGGGGACGTGGCCGTCACAGCCAGAAGAAGAACACGCCATCCCGGTGTCTGTGTCAGCTGTTCCTGCAGCGGGGTGGAAATATCAGGTGGGAACCACAGTTTTTTAGAGACAAGAGTGGGAAGGAGATGGAGCACCAGGTGCTGGACCTGCTGAGCGTTACGTCCCACAGCCGCCCTGATGGTGTTGACAGCAGATGTCATCTGGGACCTCTTTCCAGAGCTTGGGATGATGTCCTCTGGAAATGGGTTGTTTCCTGGGGTGAGGGCAGACCAGCTGTAGCTCCCCATTGCCCATCTGTCTTAGCAGAGGTTGGGGGATCCCCTGCTCTGCTGCCAAGTTCTTCAATACTGCTAATCTTACCTCTTATAATTGTTACTGTTAATTCAGATGAGTAAAACAAGAGTGTTAAAACAGATATTTAGCCTTCTACCATGCTCAGAAGCTACTGTGCTCAGTCACAGTAATACAGTGATGGAGTAAAGCAACACATGGAAGCAGGTGTAGCAGTCTGGATTGAATGGTTACCTGGAAGCATTTGAAATACTGCTTTGAGATGGCCAAATATGAAGTCACATACTCAGGCATAGCTATGTAAGGCTGAAGAGGTGCAATTTGGTTGTCTCTGTACAAGCAAACTAGGAGAAACTTAGTGAGCTTGAAGATACAGGGAAAGTTTTTTGCCTCCTGCTGTTGGTTGACTTAATTCTGCCAATCTCCACCAGCACCCAGTTCCAGGCTCTCTTCGTTTCTCTCTGCTTCTTGTCTTCATTATCTACATTTACAGGACCCTTAATTAGCCTTCTGCTCTGCTTCTCTGCCTTCCCTTCATACCTGGTAATGCAGGACAAAGAAAGCATAACAATATGACTGGGTTTTTTTCTCCAGAAAATACTCTTGACTTACTTTGTATTGAACTGCTCCATCTACCTATTTTGGGGCCAATTCAAGTCGTTTTGAGTTGTATCACTCTTGCTTGTATTTTCTCCTCGTGAGCCTCCTCCCATGCTGTGCCGTTGGCAGGTCCCATCCTTTCACACGACTTCTTCCAGGTCATTGATACTTAGAGTGAATAGTGCTGTCCTGACATTGATCTTGTTGTGCTCCAGTAGTCACTACGAACAAACAATATTAGGTTATAGCATTGATTTCATGGATTTCAATTTTTTCCCAATCATGTTCTTGTTAAGTACCTTGTAAAATACATCATGTCACATGCTCATCTTTTCAGTTTCATGGTGAAACGAATCCAATGCAGACAATTGCCTTCATACTGGGAAAATTCATCCTCCCCAGTGCCAAGGAGTTAGCAGCATTTAATTCAGAGTGGTATGCTCTGGGGAAACTTAAGGGCAGCCTATAGCATCCAGTACAGTATTTCAAATTACCATAATTTGCGAGCAACTGGACAAGCTGGCTACTGAAAATGGGTATCACGATCTAATAAAAAACCTAATAAAACTTTCAAAGTCACTCTCGTGCTCTCAGGGGAGCATTATGCAAGCCCTGCCGCTGCGGCAGGAGCCCATCTCCTTCCAGCTAATCTGCTGTGAAAGTGAGGTGTGGGCAGAGCCCGGGCAGGTCTAAACGGCTTTTCATGTCCTCACCAGCAAGCACTTTTTTGGGGGGGGTGAACTCCAGACTCTTTTGGTAGGCAGAGAAGTCACTGATAATACTTTTCAAAGTAGCTGGAGCATGGTTTGATGAGAGAGGAGATAATGTGGCCACGAGGCTTAGGATGTATAAACACACACGTAATTTCATTAAGTGCTCTTCCTAATTATTTTATATATTAATGCACTGCTGTCACCGCTTGCCAGATAGTCTTTCATATGGAGCACAGGACTAAAAAGACATCAAAGCAAATTGTGCTGCTTCCTTCAATGTACAATTAGGAAGGTCCATTTCCATACGACAGCAGGAGCCCTACATAAAAGTATAATAAGACAGAAATGGCAAGAAAATATCCTCATTGTTGATACAGGTGATATTTGTAGAATTTCTGCTTAGGAAAATGGTACATTTCAAAACATAATGGTTGCACTCAGTAGGAAACTCATGTGCGTTTACTTGAGAAGCTGCTCAGCCTGGTTTTGGTGCCACTTAACTGAGAAGTAAGATCCAGTGGTTACCAAAGTGATGACAACTTTTTTTTTTTTTTTTCCTAAAAATCAAATTTAGCATTGCTAGTGGTAAGGGTTTCTTATTGGAAGATTTCACTATTCTTGGGTACAAAATGGATTTCAACATTTCTAACTCCTCTTAATAGATTTGGTCATCACCAACATATATGCTGTCCCATATAGTCCAAGATACTAAGGGGAACAGAGGCTGCATGGGCACACAGATCACCCTAAGAGATGCGTGTAATAATTAGTTTCCCTCGATTTTATCTAAATTTATAGTTCCTGCATTTAAGTCAGTAGAATTGTAGTCCATAGAGACAAGATGTGGGCACCTGACTCTTCTGTCATCTAAGCTTACGAGATCCTCTGAAAAGCTGGGGTCCAGAACTGTGAAATCAGGACTGATCATGGGAGAAAAAACACAGCATCTTGCAGAAAGAAATACCTTCATTATTTTTTCTCAATCTTCATAATACTGAGCAAAATATTTTAAAAAACATTTTAGTGACATGATGGATGTAAACCATTTAAAAGTTTTATTGAGCTCTACCGTAGTGCAAATCTTAAAAATACTATAGAAATTATATCAAGATTTTCAGTAAGGTTCCATGCAGTATTATGAGTAAATGTAAAATTGATTTCATATTGGAAATAGATGCTAGGCAGATTTTGCATATCGGGTAGAGCAATGAAATTACATTTATTGCTGTTTTGTTTTTTCTTTTTTAAAAAAAGCGCTTCAGCTCAGGTAATAATTGTACAGTCTATTATAATGATCCCAGGAGGTGCTTAACAGTACTGCAATTCTAAGTTTTTACACTTTTATTTTTCATTTGAAGAAAAACTTGTCACAATAAAAGTGATGCATTAACAGAACATCACTTCCTTCTTTTTTTTATTATGCATATTTAGATTATTTCCATGAAATTGCTTATCAAATCCCATAGGCGTTTAAAGATAACTGAACAGTTACCCATTTGTGTTAACTCTGGGATATTGTGCAAGAATTTGTGATGGGACAATGAGAAGATAAAGTGCTCTCTGAGATTAATATCTTCTTTTTTTTTTTTTTTGCATCGAAGGGCCAGGTTTTTAAAGCTCTGTGAAGACCAACTGATCAGTGCCTCATGGGGTATTCAAGACGACTGGATTGTCCCAACAGGAGTCAGATTCTCTGAGGGTCAAAAATTCCCATTAGTTTGTCTATCCACATTTATAGGTGTTTAAGTACTTAAAAAAAAAAAAATATCTGATTCTGAGGTTTTTAAGTACTGTTGTGTGCAGACAGACTACACCCCCTTTGGCTGTAACTACATCCCTAGTTTTAGTGGTAAGAAGGTTTGATTTCATACACTAGTTAGATTTTTCTTCCTTGATGCATTACAAAATAAATCTTCATAGTCAAGGTAATTTAGGGTATTCTTATGACCTCTTTTTTCCCTAGTCAGACAGTTAGGCTTTTCCAGTTTTTGCCATGCATTTTTTCTGGGTGGGTTGCTGTTTCTACCATCACCAGCCCATCACTCAGTTTATGATATTGTGCTCGTGGAGGTCCTCCAGAGGGAAAGAGCAGTGGGAAGAGTCTTGTGCTGGCCTTTCAAACAAACTTGAGTGACCCATGGCTCTACCATTGATCAAAGGCATGGAAAACCATGTTCCTGGTGGATAAATGAACCCAAGGTGGGACGATACAGTGAGAATCAGGCTGTGGGTTGGTGCTGCTGTCCGTAAAACTGAGCTTACCGTTGAGTCCTGCTCCTTCTCTTGGGCTGTTCCCAGGGATGGTGCACAGCAAGGTAGCCATGAATGCCAGGATGAAGATGAGCGGTGAAGCGGTGGCTGGTTCCAGTCACAGCACATTGGGCAATGTTCAAGGCTGTCAGCTCGGCTGTGCCCGGCGCTTCCAGGATGAGCGAGCAGGATGCATCTACAAGCCCACATTAAAGATTAAGAGGAAGGCACGCTGCCGTTCATCTGCTGCCGCCGTCGTCGCACCAACTTCGAACACGCTTTGCCCCAAGACTCTCTCGCGGCGCTGGACTGTGTCAGCAAGTGGTGCCAGCTGAACTCATGCAGTAAAGAAGAGTGATTATACATCCTGTATGTAATCACGGAACATATGTTAGAATGGCACATGAAATCTGGGCACACTTTACCCATGTAGTAAAGACCAGGAAAATTATGAACAAGCTACAGAAGGAAAACAACTTGCCAAAATTTCCCAAACCAAGCAGGAGGTTCCAGCGAGCTGGAACTCCACACGGTATATTCTTGAGGGGGTTTTGGAACAGAAACCTGGATATGTCTATAGCATGTTGGCAATGCTCATGATATAAAGAGCAGATGTCCTCACCTCCACCCACACGATTATGGCTGCCAGTTTTTCTAATATCTTCTGCCTGATGAACTGTCCAGTTGCAAGAATTTAGGCAGAAAAATATAAATGGTATTTCTAAATTAGGGACATTTTGCTAGATGCTAACCTCCCAGAACTGCTCAGTAAGGCAGAACTGGTTGAAGGAAAAAGACAAAGAGGACTAAGCCAAACCATGGTTTGTCTTGGGGAGGAAATTTAGACAAATAGATATTTTTTTTTTAAATAATCTATTTTTAGATTTAAAAATAACTATTTGCTCTTAAAGCTCGTAATTGTTCAAATTTATTAAGGAGTTCAAAGGATAAGAGGAGAAATACCTGTTTTGAGATATGAGAAAAAGCATCTTGAAAGGTATTAGAAGTAAAAGGAATTCCAGTACAAGTTGTTTTCTAGATATCAATAGTAGAACAACAATCACCAGGGCAGAAAAGATGAGATTGGTTTTTTTTTAATAAATATTCTTGGTTTATAATTCAGAAAGAAGACAGTTTTGGTACTCCTACCACAGGATGGTGGTCAAACTTCCCATGTTGATAACAAATCAGGACAATGGGAAACAATAGCTATTAAGTTTAGTTCCAGGTGAAATGCTGGCATGGAAATTGAACTAGTCAATTAACGAAGCACTGATGGGGGGAGCCCCATGGGTGCTGGTCAGTGTGGTTAGTCGCTGCTCCATGACATGGTAATCAGCACATGGTTATGAAACCAGTCACTTAATAAGCCCCAAACTATCAACTGGAATCAGGACTTACCATCTTTTGGCAGGTTCCTTGGTGCAGTTCAATTCATTGGGTGTATCCACAACCTGGAAGAAGTCATAAAGTTGTCGAGGTGTAGGGTACCACTGTGCAAGGGTGACAAACGGAGGAGGACAGAGCATTGGGGGCAATAACTGAAGGCCAGCTTGACCATCAAGGTGGAAGAGGAGGTGCTCCTTGGGCTCCCAGTGTGATGGTACCAATCAGGGTGGTGATATGGACCTCGTTATTTTACTTCATTATTAGGCACACCTGGCTGTTTAGGGGATAGCACAGGCTGCTGACCACAAAGGTTGTGGTTCAGTAGAAGAGGTTTCTGAGGGGAAAACAGGCTAATGATTAATGAACATATATCTTATAGAAAAGGATTTCATGGTTCCATTTATTTAGCTTATCAAAGGGAAGGTTAAGGATGACTTGACCATGGCCTATACACACCCACACGATGAAGTGAACTTTAATAATGGGTACTTTCATCTATCAGACAAAGATATAAAAAGGTCAGTGGCTGGAAATAAATTCACAAGAGTGATTAAGGTACATGTTTTTTAATGTTGAGAGTGATGAACTGACACAAGAGCGTATGAGGAAGTGTGGCGAGTTCCCTAATTTTAAATTATTTTTAAAAGGTGTTGTTTTTCCTCAAAAATATGGTTTCTAATTCAGGCTGCTAGGGGAAATTCAATGCTGAGGCCAGACCATCCGATCACAGTCAGTCCTTCTGGCTTTGCAATTTATAAATCTGGTGGTGTGAAAAAGGACACGCTGCCAGTAAACTAGTGTTCACAGCTCCTCCTAAAAAACCAGTAACAGCTATTATTTGTTACCACCGCGTGTTTATAAATATGAAAGAAGCCTGCACCCTGGCAGACGTGCTGGCAGGAAGCTCGGCGTTCTCGCTGCTCCCGGGATCTTCCCTGCAGATGCCATGGCTGGAAGCTTGGGCAGCCAAAAAACATCCTCTGCGAGTGGGGACCATCCTGTGGCACTGTCCCTTCCTCCTGCTTTGCAAAGCTCCCAACATCTTGGGGAAAAATATTAAATAGCTTATTGGAGACCACTTAAAATGCCTTTCGGTGCGTGCAGCAGCTGACAGCAGGACAGGTTTGGTGTCTCTGATGGCACAGAAAATCTTTGAGAAAGGAGGATGAACTCATGTGCGTGTTGTACATGATCCAGCTGGGGACTTCCCTAGTGAGACACTGCGCTGTTGGGAGACACGTGTCCCCTGGGAAGGCTGGATGAAGCAGCTGAAGCGGTGGGAGGAAGACGGTGGCTGAAATAGCCTCTCCACAGGTTACTCGGGAGCAGCCCAAATTGCAGCCCTGCACGGCCCCTTTTCTGTGCGTGACATTAGTCTGGTAATTTCCCTTCACTTTATTGGCTTAGCTTAATTAAACTTCAGTTATCACTTTCCTTCCAATTAAAGATTTATTTTTACTACTGGAATAAATAAAATGATGGGGGCACTGGGAGCAAATGGAAATGGCAATGGGGAAGTTCCTTCTCAATTAAATTCTTTGGTTAAATTTTGTGTTCTGTAAAACAAATCAAGCTGGGGGTTGGTTCTGGTTTGCAGCCGCCGCTTTTCCAATAAACTGCATCTTACTATATTGTACAAAAGAGGGACATGGACAGAAAGTTGCTGTGAAAAAGAGAGGATCCTGTTAAATCAAATAACTAAGACTATGTGAGAATGAGATTTGTAAAAGCACAGTTAGACAAGAAAGGATTCTGCAACTTCTATGTCAAGTTTATCACAGCACTCTCACTCTCGCACAGTGTATAACCTATGTAAATGGCACCAATAAAAATATTCCAATTTCCATCTATATTTTGATTACCTTACAGTGAGTACAGAATATAATAAACTCCCAGTTCTATAATGAATTCAAATAAACAAACAACTACCCTAATCCCCAAGCAGGCCTTCCCTAAACGAAATTGAGAATAATTTGGGGATATAAAATCTCTTTGTGTTATTTGGAAATGCGTGTTACATTAGCGTCATTTGGTTTTGCTGGTATTATATGTATGATATTGGTTCCCGGTGAATAGCTTAAAACAACAGTCAATTGGTAAGTAAGGGAGCACAAGGTTTTTTTTCCATGCAAAGGAAGGAAGTAATTTGCATTTTTATCCCATTAATTCCTTCCCTTAAAACAGGTAAAAGGAAAAAGGAAATAGTTTCCTTGTCAAAATGTTTTTGCCCGGTGGAGTTCTGGTAATAAAGAGTGAAAAATGCAGGAGATAATTGTTAACACTTTGCGGAGGTGCCGCCGCAGCGCTCGTCGGGGAGCTCGCCCTCATCGCCCTGGGGGGACGGGGCTGGGGCCCTGGGCGGCTCCCCAGCCCACAGAGGTACCTCCAGCCCCTCCGCTGGGCTGGAGACACCTTCTCCTTTCCATCCGTACCTGTCCTCCGCAGCCTCTACGGGTTACCCGGTGTTCAAGAGGACAAATCGCGGCCGAGGAGGGTCTATTTACCCTGCATTAGCCGCCGAAAGCCTGTAGGGGGAGATTTCTTATTACTCTTTAAAGTAAGTGAGGCGGGAGAAGGATTGTAATGCTTATGGGTATTATTTCTTGCTGGAGATTTCCCTTCTTTAAAGGCTCCAGCCTTTAAATTAGATGAAAAGACCAGATGCTACTGCAATATTAAATCTAAATAGATTTTTTATATATCTAATACTTAGTATAAAGACATAATATTAAGTTCTCATCTAAATTAGTAAATAGAATTGTTTAGGAGTGAGCTACTTGTGATGATTTCCAGTCTTTAAAACTCGCAGGGCGGAAGACCTGAGTCCCCTTTCTGGTCTGTCCCCGGGTGGCCTGAGCAGCAGTCAGTCCTTGGGCATCAGGATCATGATCCTCAAATCCCACATGCTGGTGTAATTCAGCCCCTCCGAGAGACGCAGGAGGAAGGACAAGGGAAGGATTCCCCCAGGGTTGCACCCCCTTTCACCACCCAGATGGTTTCAGTGACCTCCCTGGGTGGGTGCTGGCACCACACGAATTCCCCAGGGCTGAATCTGCTGGTGGTCAACCAAGCTATTACGAGGATTTGGGAGAAAAAGTAGTAAAAAGCAATATTTTGAATGTTAGTGGGGGTATCAGTGTAGAGAGGAGGCTGATGGGGGGAACTGGGGCTGCCACGGCATTTCTTCCTCTGCAAAGCTCTGCTTTTATCTGTGTCACTTCAAGAAATACCCCGTGTTCTCCGAGGCACTTATTTGTGCCGATTAACCTGACAGAGGAGGTGTTTTTATAGCGTTTTAGAGTCAATTTTGTTTTAAAGTGACACCCAGTAGTGGTGATTGAGTATTTTTCATTGGAAACCCGAGAAGAAAAGCACTGTAGATCAGGGCACTTTTTATATATGAAGTGTACGGATTTCATCTATTTTACCCACAACTTCTATTTTTCTACATGTGGCTGAAATCCCTGAGTTTGCAGACGCTCATGCACAGGTTTAACTTCACATGTATGACTAGCCTCTGTATAGCAATGAGATTAGAAACCCTGTTATTAGCAGAAATCGGGAGCTAAAAACCCCAAACAACATTTTTACACATTTTCCCATTGCACGGTCCCTGTCTCAGGTATTTGTGTTCTGAGGGGGAAAGACTGCAAATAAAACAGCATGTCTAAGAAATTTGCAATTTATTGTTTTTTAAGCAGCGAGGAGCAGCTTAGTTACACCGTCTCTACCGCATGGAACAAGAAACCAAACACTGTAAGTGGAAAGGCAAACAATTGCTTTGCTCATGAGAACTTTCAAAATAACACCTTTTCAGAGCAAGAAATGCTGCTTTCTAACCCACCGACGGCGGCAGGGATTGCAGCGCCCGGTGCCAGCCTCTACTTCCCAATTCAGGAAATCCCAGCTTTTTCCACTTGATGGGAAAAAATATCCAGAGCCTTTAAAATGTGACTGTGCATAATGTAATGAACTGGTGAATTGTTTAGGTTTAAATACTTTTTATATGTCTTTGTGTTATAAAGATGCTTAGTACCTGGTCCTCGGTGCCACCTCAGTGACACAGGGTGCTGGAAAGCACAAGGTCCCCCAAGGCAAACGCTGCGGCCTGAGAAGTGTGGTGACTCTGGATGATTTGGGGCAAATTCGTGGGCAAAGGTGTCTGTGGGAGTAGGAGCAGGCTGCTAAGCTGTCATGTGGAGAGGCACCCTTTGGGATCCTGAAGGTAAGTTACAGAAGTCTCTGGGTTAAGGACCTGGTAAATAAAGAGCTGTGTGGGTACAGAAGGTGATACAATCTTCCACTGCCAGCATCTCATTGTACAGCTGGAAGGCTTTGTGGTAGTACTGATCCATTGCGCAGCTAGAAGGCTTTGTGGTAGCACCAAATCGTCATTCAACTTGAAGGCTTTGTGGTAGGACTGATCAATCGCCAAGCTAGAATACTTTGTGGTAGGACCAATCCATCGTACAGCTAGAAGGCTTTGTGGTAGGACTCAATCTTACAACTAGAAGGTTTTGTGGTAGGACCAATCCATCGTACAGCTAGAAGGCTTTGTGATAGGACTGATCCATTGCACAGCTAGAAAGCTTTGTGGTAGGACTCATCAGTCGTAGAGCTAGAAGGCTTTCTGGTAGGACAGATCATGCTGGAGCTGAGTGCTCGCACTGGGAGCTGGGGGTACGTGGAGAGAAGCGTGGCAGTTTACACCTCTCTCAGCGATCACAGGTAGGATCCCCAATGGATTCAGTGATTCGGCAGGGATCGTGGGAACACCCAGGAGATTTTATTTCCCAGGGCACTTGTGTGCAGTTAGTTCTTAGAAAAAATCCTGGAGATGTTTCTTCCTTCTTCTGAGTGTCTTGCAGACAAGGAGGCAGCTCTCACAGAGCTATTAGCAGGCTCCATCGATAGTGAGTGCATTGACCAAGTGGCTTCATCATCGCCGCTGCAAGCTGTTACTAAAAATTCTTTAGGCAGGCCCCCATACAATAGAGTACACTGTCAATTAAGGGGCTATTCCTCTGCACTCCAGCATGTCAAATAGCCATTGTCTGAGTTCAATAACCCTTTCTAATTAAGTATTTACTAGATTCCACTATTAAGCCACTATTAAGCATTTTAAAAACCTTTATTTATTATGTATTAATCAATAGTCCTTTCAGAGTATTGGATAAGTAAATGAAGATATTACTGGTACTTTTGTTTTAATACTTTTGATAGTGCTGAAAAATAGGAAATTTACTCAAAGAAATACTGGTAATATTAAAAGCTCGGTAAATCCAAGTAAGAAATGCAGGCTGAGAACTAAATGTATGCATCAACACCCAATGCTAATGCACATATGCCAGCTTATTCCTCTTTCCCCATCCTCCCTTTCTCCTGGGGAGAGAAATGTGGGGCAGCTCTCACTCCTGATACTCAGAATGAAGTTGGGATTCCACTCCTTGCTTGAGTTCCGATCCTCTTTCCTAATTTCTCTTTCAGCCCAATACGGATCCGGGTGAATAATAATTTCATCTACATGAACATCACTTTGTTTGCCATTAATTTGATAAAGATTTCCCCACCATGGCAATATGTGAATATGTTTACATAAGGAAACAGCGGTGAATCCAGCAGCCTAATCGGAATCCACAAAGGAACCCTGAAGTGCTTACAATCCTCTGCTCCCTTTTGGATTTCTCCCAATACCTTCACTTAATGATCACAACTCCAAAATGCTCGCATTGAACCAAATGTCTTAGACTAATTATGTGTTAGTATCTGATAACATTTTGCCACAAAAATGTTTGTTTGAATGTATCTTATCAAAGTAATGTTTGTGCCCAGGATTAGCCACTGCTTGGCTAAAGATTTATGTAATCAGCTTATTTTAAGATTAATTCATGAAAAAAAATACAAATACCTATTACCACTTAATTTGTATAATAGATATTTACTATATTTTAACAGTGCAATTAAAAATTAATATGGACTGTAAAACCATAAGGTCATGTAAACACTCCACTATTTATTTGGTAGTTCACTTATCTTTTATCCCAAGATGTGATTATGCAGCCCAGACCTTTCGGGCTTGCAGAATAGAGAAAGGTCACAAGTGAAATGAGATGAATATTCTCAACTCACTCCCGAGCAGACATGTACACAGCAACGCACTGTCTCCGCTCATTCATCACTCTCCGGCTTGAGAGGTGGCAGAGGTTTCGGAGCATGGAGGTGGATTGATGGAGCCCAAGAGGTGAGTTGTCCCTGGGGTGGGGAGCTAAAGCTACTGAAAGAGCAGTCGGATAAAACCGTCTGTTGCCCCAGTCCTTTCTTTTGCTCAGGCTCTACTTTGTGAGCAGGCAGCGCTTTTTTATCTGTTTGATCGTCAGGGTTTGGCCTTGACTATGAGGTTAAAATGTCGGCAGCTTCAAAGTCTGCTGTGTTAGTTTTCTTCATGCACATTCGAGCTTTCCGAAAGTTTCAATTCAGATTATATCCTTAATTAGCTCTTCTTTTTCTTGCCTGTTTTTTCTCTGTCCATCCCTGCGCAGTCTTGCAGTGCGCCTCAGAAGTCTGATGTACTAATGCAGGCATTGGAAAACAGATCTTGCCTTCCCAGTGTCCCTCTTCAAAGGATTCCCACCACGATGCGACCTCCCCCAGGGATCACCCTGCGAGGCGGCAGGAAGATGGGAAGGGCTGAAAACTCTGCTCTCTCCACTTTGGTCCCGTTCCAACCCTGTTAGAGTCGATGGTAAAACCATTACTGGGACCCCATCAGCACCCAGTGTTTGATACCCATCCAAAGAGCTGTACCCTTACGGTCTGCAAAACTAGACTCAAAATCTCCTAGGAATAAATGTCAGACACATTTTTGGTAGCTTTACCATGCCCACAGACTAAAAATAACAAAAGACTAATTTTTCTTTCAATATTTTGGCACTCTCGTTTCAGTCTGAGGTTAAATCTAATAGGGCACGGGCCTTCGAAGTTAAACACAATTTGTAAATGAGGTTATGGGTTTTTCTGATCTTCAAACAAATTTGTGTTTCAAGATTAATTTTAATCCAAACAAAAGTATTTCCTCTATGGAAGGGTCCCAAATATCAAATTCAAGCTGATTTAAAACTGCAGTTACTCACCTGAATTTCTCAACTCAAGAATTTAAATCCAGGAAAAAAAACTAAGGAATTCTCTCCCACTGGCTTTATTAGCATTTCAGAAGGAGGTCCTAGGTCCTCTATAGGCATAGTCCATATCATCATTTAATAATTCAGGCTTGGTTAGCAAAGCGTGGATGTGTCACAGCTAAAAGTACAGTAAAAGACACATCCATATGTTCAAGGTACATCTAGAAGGAAGGATTCCCAGAGTGTTTTTTCAGAGACACACAGGTCAGCACTAAGGAGCTGCTCGCTCCCCTTACAGCCCTGGTAGCTGAATTTCCCACTAATAACAGAGCCAACAATAATACCTGACAGGAAAAATTTTTCAGGTCCTTGCTTACTGATTGGCTCATCAATTATCGAGTAATTATCAATTGCTTATCAATTTTTGGCATATCAAGCCAAATAAACACATTTGCTGTGCTGAAGCTGCTTTCCCACCAGCTGGGTAACAAGAAAATTGTTATTCTGTAGTAATTTCAAATTTTTAAAATATTTATTTCCAAATAACCATGTCCAGATTAAGTCTGTTTGAAAGACTTTAGTATTTGTTTGTCAGCTGAGAAACAATATTGTTGGTCTTCATCTTTACCGGTCTGAAGCTGGCATCACCCGTAAGGTCTGCGTTGGTTGGTGGTGCTTGGTGCCTCGTTACACGGCAGTAGAACACTTCTGTTCTACCAGACTTGACAAAAATAAAACCCCATGAAAGTTATCCACACGACAGCAAACAAAAAATGGCTCCTTGACACCAAGTACGGGAAAATATAATCATAGTTATTCTGGAAAGCTCTGACAGACTATCTGGCAACTTTGAACTGTCTATATAAATCATTAGATTGCAAAACATTTCTGAGGGAAAAACAAATTAAAAGGTCAAGTCTTTAACACACAAACATGCAAAAACCTCCACAATATTAATTATTTTCAGCGTAATGTAATACTAACCATTGCATATAGTTCTGTCACAGAAGAGGAAGAATTTAATTGTGTCAGTGTGATTGTCCTGGGAATTGGGGAGCCTGCCGTAGGTAGGGAGCTTGATTTCAGCCCGTGAACACATTAGCAGCCTGTATTGAAAAGGCATTTCCATTCCTCGTGCCTCTGCCACTGAAAAGCAGAGGTGTCTACCTTCTGCAAGCGCCTAAACAAAGAGGTATTATCTTCTCTTGAGCAGATAGAAAGAACAGAAAAGAAAAATTAAAAAAAAAATATATTAACTGCCTACCACAGGCAAAGTAAGAAAAGTGGGAATAACGGTTGATGGTCAAACTTTAATGTTTCCTACCTAATGATAGCCTGGGTGATTGCAGACTAATTCAGCATCACAATTGCAGTCACCGCTACACTTCTCAGGGGTGAGCTTTAGGACCTCTTTGAGCCTAAGGACACAGGAGGCAAAGTTTTATGACCCGTTCCATGGTCAGCATACACTTGTGAGATATTCTCAGTATTCACTTGGGCTTTATTTTTGTTCTCCTTGTCCTGCGGCAAAGAAAAGTGGTCCCAAAGTGTGGTAGTTTTCTGTTCACTTGGGCATTTTGTTTGTTTCAGCTTTTTGTTTAGTTGAGCTCTAGATAGCAAGCAAGAAATATCGGTTTGTCATTGATATTTTCCTCTAGATTTGTGTTGTTATAACACAAAATTATGAAAACCATGTAGCAGTTTCAGGTTAATTTGTAGTTATATTTGCTGGCTTATTTCATTGCATTATTAAAACATTTAGTACCGTATGTGTCATTAATATTCCAAAAAGTAATTAGCATATTTAATCAAAAACAATTAGGAGCAAACATTGCTTCCCTTTTTAAGTGATAAAATATTTATGGCTGGAATAAACAAATGGAAAACGAAAAAGCACTTTGAGGTGTTGATTTCACGCACAGAAAACAAAACAAAAAAACCACCCAAAAGCAAAAAGGAGAAGACGCCTTCCAGCCTCCAGCCTGCCCCTGGTGGGTTTCTAGCTTTTCTTCCTCTTGAGGATGTCAATCACCTTGTTACCGTTTTAAAACAATCAAGTCTGGTTCCACTTTCCCCATATTATAGCAAAAGAAGAGAGGAGAATTAGGCAAGATTTTGTAAAACCCTCCTTGGAGCCAACTTTGTGTAGACCTTTCCTGTGAGACACAACCAGGGTGGACACAGGTTTGAGAGTCTTGATGCCAGGAACAGGCCTGAGAGATGGAAAAGCTAAAAATGTGATTGATCTCACTGGAGTCGTGCTTCAACAAGTTCTTATTTTATGTGAAATGGAAGGCAAGGAAAATGAGAAAATACAAAAGAGCTCTCTCTCTTTCCTCTGGACTTTTAGAGGTCTCATTGAAAGAAGGCGTGTAACACCACATTGAACAAATCTTCAACAGGTTTAAGTATTTGACCAGAACTTCAAAACAAGATTAGCTTGTTGGCTTCAAGACTTTGTGTCCACTTCCTCCAGCATTTCCTTTGCCTAATTGCCTCCTTCCATCGGCTCTGTTGACACACCACTTAATATTCAGGGGGATGTTCCACCCATCAACTTTTCCAGCTACAGCACCTACCAAAAGGATGATGCTATTTCAATTACCATTGCACTAATAATCTGTTACTGGTTTGGTTTTTTTTTTTTAATTCATTGGCAGGACAAGCACTTTTCCAAGTGCTTAGTAAGTGGTTTTGTGCTAAGGCACTACCGTATCAACAGGGACGTCATGTGGGGTTTCCTGGTTGCTCTACTCTTTTGTCTTGAAGAGTAAGAAACTCAACAATGAGATACAAATCCTTCATTTTTCTGCTTTGCAGAGGAATAGGCTGTTTTCAGTGATTTGAAAAGAAACTAAAAGGCCAGCCTGGCCTGGGTGGAGGGAGCTGGAAAGCGGCTCCCGCGTAGGTTTATAAATAGGCTGCGTTTCTCATCCTGAAACATTGCTCCACTTTGCCGGTTGTACTGTAAATTAGCACGCTCCTCTTTAAACACAGTCAAAAGAAACAAAATACATATGTAACACGGCTGCCTCCAACACGTGAGGGGAGGGAAAAAAAAACCCAACTTCTGAAATGCGGAAAACATTTGTTCAAGTCTCCAAGGAAAATGAAGTCAAACCAAACAAGCATATAATATAGATGTACGCCTCATGGGCAAAGTTACCTCTAAGCCCATATGTTTTAACAAATTAAGAGGTAAATAATTTGCTGAAGGTACAGTTCAGCCACGTCAGAACACCTCTGGAAATGAGATATCTCTGCGTTTCAAGTGGTGTTTCTTATCAAAAGCTTTATTTATCTACTTTTTAGAAAAAAATAACCCACCTTGTTTTGTCTCAAGGAATAGCACTGTAACTAACTATTAACCCTTCAGGGCCTCCACAAATGATGTGGTCATTTGAAGTCTCGCCTGCTTTGCTGCTCTTGTATCTGCAAGCAGCTGAGAGAGATTGATAAAATTCAGGTTTTCAATAGGGTAAAGCCACTGGGGACTTCCTCGGGAATGAAAAGAGACACAGAAAGGTTACTACATGCATCCTAGAGTCTTGGTACATAATTCTACCATTAAAACTTTAATTTATGAAAAAAATGCTAGTGTGGTCCCCAAATGGTTAAATTCCACTCGAACTTTTCATTTTAGTTAGTCATGAATATATCTAACATACAGAGGCCATCAGCATCTCGCCACTAGAGACTATAAAGTCTACTTACATAGGGTTCCTGGGATTTTTCATGTTCTTATGGAAAATATCTCTGAAATCCCCGAGCTGAAAATTTTGATCTCATTTGTGGATGTGAGTGATGCTGAGAAAGGGTTGAAGAGTGAAGAGAACACTTTTCTCGCATAATTTCATTTGTCAGGAGAATCTTGCCGCTGACATTGGAAGAGTGATTTAATTGATTTTAATCATACACCTGAGATTGGGAAATTGAGCCCTCTGTCCTGAAAAATAATTCTAGGCTTCCATGAGAATGTCTAATTTGCAGCTAATAGTTTTTTTTTTCTTGAAGTTTTGTTATGAAGTTTAGAAAATACAGATCAAAGGCTGGCACGTAGAACTGCTTATTGCAGCCGGAGCCGTCAGCAAATCGGGGCCGCTGTGTTTCTCTCTTTCAGCAGCGTTAAAATGCCCATTTTCCTGGCATGTAACGAGGTGCTGCCGTGCTTTTGGACAGGCAGGGAAAAAGTAAAAAAGCTCTGACTAAAGACCGCATTATGTCTTCAGAAAAAGAGAGACTTTTATATGTCGACTACAGCCTGGAAGACTCGCAGAGCAGTGATACCTTGCTAGTGTTCATGTTTAATCCTGGAATTTAGGCTGTCATTGAGTATAGTGTTTATAAATTGCTGATAGATGCCAAGGAGAGCCTTGTTGTGTGCCTCAGTATGTGCAGTGATTTATTCTAAATAACTAATTCCTTTTTTTCATCTCTCGGTTCAAAATAAACAGCGTTATTCAATTGCAAATATTAATACTGAACACAAAAATGAAGCCAGATAACTTTCTGGATTATGAAGAACCAGTGTGTATTATGCATTTTTTCACAGTAAAATCTCCATGATCTTTATTACCTCTATCAGCTGTTATTCAGAGGGAATTACAGTCAGTGAGAAGTTTCCCTTTCTCCAATGCTTGAACACTGCTGAAATACTTCTATTTCTCCATGCAGCTTGTACTTGTTTGGGATGTAAAATTCAATAGTCACGTTTTCTTTTCTGTAACAAACCTGAAAATTTTCATATTGGGATTGTATTCAGAGAATTTTATATTCCAAAACCATACTGAGAATCCTGTTAAACAGCCATTCATTTTTCAGTGCTCCCTCTTGTATGAAAACTAGAAAAAATGGCATTATTGATTACATGGACACTTCAAGGAGGTGGGAACCTGCAGGAGTAACTGGCATAAGAAGTTTTGACACAGGGATGGGTCTAATTTAAAGCAGGTGCTGTTTCGGAGCTGAGCCAAGGCAAATGCCACTTTGCAGTTTAACACTGAGGACCCAAAAGTTTTCCACTCTGTTTTTATCAGATGCTGATTTTACATCATAGCTGTAATTTTAAATCTCATTTTTCTTCCGAGGAATCAGAATTTTTGGGGCGAGCTTGAACTGAGTGATCTGAAAGACATGGAGTTTTGTTTTCTAGATTTAGTGGTGTCTTGTCAAAAGTATAAAACCTTTCAGAATTTGCCATCTTCCCTGCATTTTTCTTGGCAGCAAAGAGACTAATGAAGGAGACACCATAAGGTGCTGCTAAGCATGTGATTAGTGTTATTTCTGTAGCAGCAAAAATATTTATAGTGAAGGCCCGGCACAAACAGAAATATCAGCTCCCGTTGAGGCAGGGACAGTTTACATTTTGGCACAGCTGCCAAAGCACAAGAATATCTTTTTTTGCCCATATTAGTGAAGATTTTGGGTCCCCCCATCAGCTAAATTGGGATGAGTCCTGCTGGTCTTGCCTCTTGCAGGAGCTTTGGGCTCCTTCATAGAGTGTTTCTTGTTTCTGCAAGTGCCAGGAAACAGGGAGTAAGTCTCCCAAACAGCTGTTTGGTGGAATGGAAATTTTCATATCGGGGCAAAAGAAAGAAAAATAGAACCTAACATGTATGAAGCTTGGCTTCGGGTGCTAGAACTGGGCACAGCTCCGTTACAGCCAACACAAGTGTAAAAGTTTATGAGAAAATTTGCTCTGGTTGAAAAATCAGCTCCGGGTAGGAATTATCAAGAAAAACCACTCTAAAGAGGCTGTGCATCCCAGTGATGGATCCAGCGCCCTAATTCCACCCTAATTCAATAGGATACAAGGCATTATTCTGCTGCCCTGGTAAATTCGGTCTGTTGACATGGTTTGGGGAAGGATGGAGAGATGAAGACCATTTAAACGTCTGTTTCCTGAGTTATTTTAGGCACATGAATGTTTGCAGTCAGGGAATATATTTAGCAAGCTGGCCCCAAATGCTTGTTTAATAATTAGTTAATGTTTGTAAAGCAGTTTGGAGGTGACCAGTGCTGTGTAAGTGTTCAGTGTTATTATTATATAAAATGGTATGGCTCATTGTACTCCTCTTGCTGGAGCAACCACAACAATCTTGATGATGCCTGTTAATTTTGCTGACTCTTTTATCATTACCCTCCATTGGTGATTAAGTGTCATTTGTCTTATAATTTTAATGTTATCTTTAACACACATAATAAAGTTTACATAATTATAGCCTATTAATATAATTTGCATGCATGTTACAGGGAAGGCGAAGAAAATGTTTCATCACCCAGCGTGTAATTTGGCTTATTTAACCATTGCCTTATAATTTTCATCAATAGATCAGCATGCCGTATAAATGGAGATAACCTCGATAAATTCTCTTTTCAAGATTCTTATCTGTATTAAGTCTCTAAAGGTCTCGGTAGCAGGACTATGAAGTGCTGAAGGGGGAACGTTTCTGAGTGTCTGCTATGGGAAGTTTTAAAAATTCAGACTTTCTTCAGACAAGCATGGGTCTTCCTAATGAAACCGGGGAACGAGGTGCTCTCGCGGAAGCTTTGAAAGCGTGTATGCACTGCACTTCATAGCTGAGCTATAACAAGACTTTAAATGAGTAAACAGTGTTTAGATTGAACATGAAAAGAGTCAGCATGAAAAGACAGGTTCAAAATATTACATGATGCTTTGCAAAAGTGTAAATGTGCCTGCCTTTATTTTTTTTTTCTCTCTTGGTAAATGGCAAGCGTTTACAACCCAACTAAAACAGTACCAAGAGAAATCCTGTGTTTGCTCTTTGGAAGATATTCAATAAATTATAGTGAGCTGCAAATGTCACTGGATTGGGAACTGTAAGAGCTTTACCTTTAAGTCTTTAAGTAAAGACTTGCAGCTGGTGCAGTGGCTAGGTAATCCCTAATGATAAGCTGCTTTTAATGTGGGGGTGAGGCAGTTTTCACACAGATATTACTGCATTAACCTTACTCTAGGTACGGTGCAGGTGTGCACAATATTGTGCCTTGCAGCCTTCCCTACTTTATTCTTCCAGTGTGTCTGAAGCCTGCTTTAACAGATCCTCTTATACCATGGTGAAAAGATTGCAGTTCAAGCCTATTATCAACAAAAACCTGCCAAAAGGGCTACATTGTCAGACTTTATGATGGTACTAACTATTCTGTTGTTCTCCGGAGACCAAACTTAGACCATTAAATTCACTTCATTTGTGATTTCAGTGACCTGGACTGCAGACATAGGTCTTTTGATGTAAAATGCTAGTACAAGAATCAATGGTACCATCTAGTTCTCCTTAAAGTATATCATAAAAGCGTAATGGTACTCTTCTAAACAAAAGGTGACACTACTCTTGTATAATACAATTATATGAGGACGATGTTTTCAGCAGAGTTTATTTGATATTATGATGTGCAAAGACTTTACACATTGAAATAAACTGCGTAGCTGAGTTCACTCCATTATTTTCAATAGACTGACTATATTGTCTGCACTGGAATATAGATAATTTTCATACAGTGGGGAGCTATTTTCATATCCTCTCCATGAAATAGATGAGATTATAAACAGGCTGGGATTACTCAAAAACCAACACAAGCCATGTCTACAGACCCATTTAAGACAAAGGCTGCCTCTAAAATGGTCTCCTTTGATAGGGAGGCTCCCAGGACTTGCTCCGTTTATTTGACAGATGACAGCTATTTATAGTAAATGTGTAACATTTTTGAAAATTAAAATTTTACTAGTGGAATTTAGGGGTTATTCTCCACTCGAGGGACTAACATTTCTGTCGAAAGACCTTTTTTATACAGGCACTGTCTTCGGTGTTAAACCTATTTGTAAACAAACCCATTGCGATAGCTCATTGTCAAACAGTGAACAGGTTTACAATTAATGAAATTGCTGCAACAAAATAAATGGAGAGTTACTATGGCTGCTGGTCTGTTTGCACTGCTGCACAAGCGAGGAAACACTGCTTCTACCATAGACCCAACATTGGGAGCTTTTTCCACCAGACCAGGGTTGAAAATAAACCCCCACCACTTTCCAAGCCAAAGGCAAAACAAACTCTGGTGTTTGCCTTTGCCACGGGTTCCCAACAGAACCAAAAAGCTCACAAACAATAAATTGCAGGATTGTTCAAAAATCACAGATCAGGGTGTTCTCTACCCCCACCTCTTCCTTTATGAACCACTTTCCCATTTCAAACATAAGAGAGAAGTTGCAGCAGGGGGTGGCTCTGAGGCAGGGTGAGATGGTGTCCGATTGTGTCTTTGGTGCTCTTTGCAGGAGATTTCAAAGGGTCACACAGAGGGTGACCACCACCCCCAAGAGGACATCGAGAGGATGATACCCATGGATGATGACAAGCGTTAAGATATGCCAAATACATTCTGCATCATGACTAGGGGATGGTGGTGGGAAGAGTGAAGGGGTGTGTTGAAGACACTGTGGTGATCGGGGACCCAGCCACCACCTTCGGCATTGCATTGCTCAGTGTGGACATCTGCTATGGAGATGCGGTTTCCTCCCTGCTGTGGTGTGGCTCTGGGCTGGGATCCAGCCCAATGGTCTAGCACACATTTCCATTTTCCCAAAATACTAATAACATAAATTTTCTCTCCTATAATATTATTACCAAAAGCATGTGAGGATCAAGAAGGGAATTATTTCAAAATAAAATACTTAATAGGGCCATTTGTTGGAGCTTTGATGTGACAGCTTGTCAATGGTGTACCCTTTGCCCTCCCAACCTTGCTGTTACTGCTCCCCATAACGGCCCACCACCATCAGGAATGAAGGTTTTGCTCCGCTGGCATGTTACAGCCTGGGGCGGGTTAAAGGGGAACAAAATCCCCAAGAAAAGACATTGCTCATAGGGAAAAGGGAGGGAGAGACCCTGCCGTTTCCCCAAGAGGCTGCTTTTTCCCTTTCTGCTCTTGTTCTCAAAGAAAAAGTAAGTCTTGTCACTGGAATAAAAAGTTTCTCGTTACACAAGTTAACATTTTCTTCTATAGCCTTTCTAATTCTAACTTTCAAGACTTTTCCTTCCTTTTTTCCCTTGCAGAGTTTTGTTCGTCACCTCCAAAGCAATAAGACATTACCGAGAGATAGTGCAGAAGGCAGGAGTTTTTGCTTACAAAACCTGGTAATTACTGCAGGAAGTTATTTCCTTACATTTTAGCTGCCTCATGTTTCATTTTTTTTTTCATAAATAGGAGGAAGTAGTAGTTTTGTCCCCATTTCTGGCTGTCGGGCTGTTCACCCCTGGAGACAGGAGGAACGCATGACCAAGGGGATGGGTGTCCATGAGCAGTGACCAACCTTTCAGTTGGGTTGTGTAGAAAAGGCAGCGGAGATGAGATTAAAGCAAGAGCAACTTCATACTCGTTGTGCTGCTTCGTTATCCAGGGCCTCGCCTTCTCCTAGTATTATCTTACACTGTCTTCAGAGGAAAAAAGGGACGAGGGAAGCAAATAGGTCATTCCACGGGGTGCTAATGCTGCAGCCAAAGTCGAGCAAGAGTAGCCTGTGTCTGGCCATTAGCGCAGGTTGCCTTATGAATGGTTTTAATTAGTTATGTCAGGGAGAGCGGGGACCCCAAAGGGCAGCCTCTTTGCTTCTTCTCCCATTGGGTGTTTGTTGTTTCTTTTTTTAATGTCTCCTCTTGATGAACTAAAGGCTTGCAACCAGACAAATGTTCTTAATTAAGCAAAGGCAGAAGCAGATATTCCATGGATATCAGGAGTTTCCTCAAACATGACAATTGAAGGACATTGGGTTGCAAAAAATTATTTATCATGTCATCCAGTGTTCAATATTGTACACATATAGCACTTTTTTTTAATTCTAAATTTTTCCATAGCCTTGAACCTGTGATCCTTATGCTTTCTAGGCTCTCTCCAAAATAACGTGGATGTTATTTATGAAAAAAAACCAAAATAAAGTCAGAGTGGTTCCACCATCTCATTTTTGGTGGCCAGCAATGAGAGAAAGAAGTAGGAAACCTTTCATGACAAAAATTAAGTATTTTTAACCGGAGAGTATAAACAAAAGCTAAAAATCCCAGCATTTGGACCTGTGCCTTTCCATTTGATTTTTCTTTGCAATTAATACAAAACATGATGGAACTCGGTACTGCTTTGGCCAATCCTTACCAGGTCTCAGAAATAGCAAACCATGGGAACAAATAGGTAGGATTTTTTAAAATATATATAGATATAGTGGCTTTTTTTGTTTGTCTTTGTTTCATACACAAATTTATTTCATGAAAGAGAAAGATTTTTTTCCAAATGCAAAACTTTAATAATTTTAATAAGAAATTTCATCTGTTAAGTTAGAGTGTCTGTTTGCCAGTTGCCTCACGCATTTGGGACAAACCAAACTGGGCTGATCTGACCCAGAATCCTCAAATTCACAGACTGAAGCTTCCTGTGTCCTTAAATGCTGAGGTTTATTTTCCAGTCACTGTCGGTGGTGGCTGCAGGGGGGATGCGGGTGACTCGCCGGAGACCACTTTGAACTGGGGGCAGCACGTAGCTCGGTGCCTCCCTCCTCCCTTCATCTCTGGACCACTCAGCTCCGGGCTCCATCCCTCTCCCCTTTGGCAAAACCCAGGGGGTGTCCGTGCCCCCCGCGCTGGGTGGCCTGGTGAGATGGTGAAATTGGGTGACACGAGCTGAGCCTCCTCATGAAAATCCCTCTGAATTGCTCTCAGTTTGAACACCGGTGTTCGCTCTTTTGGGAAAGTTTATGCTTTAGGCAGAGCTTTTCTACAAGCTTTTACACCATGCGTGTATACATTATACCTCCAAATTGCCTCCAAGCTGACAGTCTTTCGGGTGTATTAACTACTTTACTACCAAAGGGGCAGCCAGATTAATACATATTTTTAAACTGCTGAAGCGAAATATTTCAGAACGGTCTTTTCTGCAAATCTTTGACTTAGTGCTCAAATCTGAAAACAAGCCCATCAGCAACAGCTCGAGTCCATCAAAACACCTTAGTGCCTTGATTGATAAATACAGCATGTTTACACTGCGACTACTGCATGCTATTTTCTGTCAGCGCTAATTTATCTGGAAGTCTTAACCTGTGTGTTATAAATTCAGTAGCATTTTATAATGAGGGCTGTTGAAATAAATCACTCCCTGAAAATAATATTCAAAGAAGTCGTAAAGTCTTTCACCGCACGGATTCTGGCGTAGGAATAGCTGTGACACCCAGACAGACAGACACATTAACCTCTCAGAAATCCAGAGAATCTAAGCCTTTTAAGTGTTGCCGCATGCAATTCTTCCATAAAAAAAAGAGGCATATAGCATTAAAGCTCTCTATCACAAGTGGCTTTAATATTGAAAGCCTCCACCGTAGACAGACGGAGAAAGGTGGAGTGGGGGGGAAGAAGGAGGAGAACATCTCTCCTGTATGTATTTATATTATTAGGCTCAGATTATTATTATTTTTACTGCAGGCTTCCCTTCTGTTTGCAAGTGAATCAGTTTTTGTCTCCAGCATTTCTCAGGGCACCGGCACACGGACCTCGGCGGTACGTAGGGCTCTATTAAGCCGCTGTTCAATAGTTTGGTGATATTCAGACAATATTGAAACATTCCCAAATGAACTTTGCAGGGAGACATTTTCATTCGCTGCCTCCCTCCTCATGCATATTAACAAATGGTATGCAAGGCCTCATTTAATTCACTGATTTTACATTCGGATCACTTTCTCTTTTACAGCTATTTTTACCGGGCTTCATTAATCTTTGTTGAATACAATGGCATACATCTTTAATGCGGCCGCTGTCAAGTCATATTTCAGTAAGAGCTGCAAACTGAATGACAGCAAGCAATATTAATAAATTTAACATAGACTATATCAATTTTTAACAGAATGAATGTGGAAAGCTAAATGTATTATTTTTCGTTTAAATCATAGGGTTTATCACCGGTTAAGTAGCAGCGATTTCGGGAAACTTGTGACGTGCCGTACAAATAGATTTACATCTCATTAATAAGTAAATTAGGCAAATGCCTTTCAAGTTCAGACAAGTACATAAGTGTAATCTCCATATTAAAGGAGTAGTCTTTGATAAACCACTGAGGAATTGCAGCAGCCAACTATGTGACATGTTGCCAGTGCCTGAACTCTTCCACATTCCCACCTTTAATTACACTGGTTCATTACTAAAGAGATAAGTGTCTCTCCAGTTAAGATTCTATAAATGAGCAGCATGCGGGATCCTCCCAAATCATTTTTGCAGAAACCATGAAAAGGTGGTAACAGTTATGAAAAAACGAATTATCACCTGCTCTCTTTCTTCCTTCCCTGTAATAACATTAAAATATTAAGATGAATTCCTTTTAAATCTCGGAAAGAAATTGTCCATTAAGAGATGCTATTTTGTTTAAGAAAGAAAGAAGCGTTAAAAAAAGGCAAGAAAAAGAAAAAAAGAAAAGAGAAAACTCTTCTGAATTTTTTTTTTAATTTCCCTTCATAAATCCCAACAGAGATAATTTGCTGTAAAATTTAAACCCAGTGAGAACTTGTCTGTCTGTGTTAAATAAAAAAGTTACGGTTGGTAGGAGACATGTTTTTGCAGTAGCTTTAGCGATTATAGGAAATTACATGCAAAGCCAGAGTTCTGATCCTAAGTTAATTTATAATTGGAAAAAACTTATTAATTAGCTATGTCATTCTAATTAAGAATTAGAGGAGTGTGCATTAGAAAGTCAGTCAATATCCAGCTGACAGAATTAAAAAAACCCGCAGAAGTCGGCAAGCTCCGTAGCTCTGTCCACTGTCTCCCCTGTCATCTTTTTGAGGAATTTTTCTGATGCCTGGCAGAAATTAGCCCGTTAAATACAGATATCAAAGGAAATAAATTGGGAATTTTGTCGTGCTGGAAAGGAACCCCCTAAACTGTGCTTTCCAGGACACAGTTTGCCCCTTGCAGGGTAATCCTGAAATGCAGCTGGTGTCCGGAGGAACCCGTCCTCCATCAGGCAGGGAAGGCATCACACACATCCCTGCGGCGGTACCCACCAGCCCACGCTTTCTGATACCCACATCTTCCTACAAAAATATACCAAAAATATTGATGAATAAAGACAAAGGGACTAACTCTGAGGCCCTGTCATGATTGCAGGAAGGACCACAAATTTTGCCAATACAGTTGAGCACAAACACTGAGCGGGGACGTGTAGGTTTGCCTACATCTATATATTTCCCACACCACCAGCCTCAGTCCTCTCGGTACGTTCCCCCTCTAGGCCCTTTCTCTGAGATTATTATAATTCATTCTTTAAGAAACACCCCATGTGTAAATATTTTTTGTTAATGTTTTTTCTCTCTCCAGTGTGCTAGAATTTTAAAGAGTGCTTTAATATGAAATTAGATAGAAAGTTTGGACCTTTTTGTAATTAAAATTAATATGCATGTTACTGATACAAGCTTCATAGGTCTAAAATATACTTTTATTTAGACAAATATTGAAGGAGAGGCAAACAGTCTCTACCAAATGTGAAACACAGCCTGGATGAAAATGAAACCAGTTCTTTGCATTAAGAATTGGCAAGGCTGGAAATACAAAAGGAGAAGTAAAACTATAAAAGCTAATGTCTCAGATAATAGCACCCTCCAAAAAAATAATAAAAAAAAGAAAATGATTAAAATAATCTGAACCTGAGCCTTTCACTTTTGTATGGACCATTTTCCATCTTGTGCTTTTGCTTTCAATTAGAGTGAGGGGATAAAAAAAAGCTGGAGTGTTCAGCAATGGAATTCAGTTTACTTATTTGAATACCAAAAGATGACCCACTCCTAATGATATAAAAAATCTTTTGCATTAGCAAATTTCTCTTCTGTATTTGTTTTGCTAGCACAACACAATATTCACTTAATATGCTACCAGTATCTTATCAAGTTAATGATCTGTTGTATGTATAGAGTAAGCTTGTTACTCATTTTAAATTAGATACAAAAGCACCACTGTATGGAAATTTGAATACTTGGGATTTTTATGAAATTATAGGACTTTCATGCTTTAACAGTCTATAGACAGCCTTAGCAAAACAGCAATAGTTAGCTGTGTTAATGTGACATTACAGATACAGATTCTGCTTAGCCTGATTTAATGGATCTCAAAACCAAATTGTTGTAGAGAGCTCCTCTCCACCTTCAGGTCCTCAAAATGTAAAGATTACATTATGAAACGTACCTAAGGAGTTGGATTTCGAAGCAGCTACTATAGGGTACCCCTGCTCTGACTTCACTGGGTGTCCAAGTAGACTAATGCCAACCACATTCGCTCCCAAGGTGTGTATTTGCATATTTTCAGAAAAAAATATTTCTCGGGCAAAGTAGTAAAGCTTATGGAAAAAGGTAAATATGGGTAGAGTTAAATCCTACAGTCATTTAACATCCTTTAGCAGGCCTGTAGCCGATACTGGCCCTCGCTGCAGTTCTTCTGAGAGCCTCCTACATATGCATGCCACACACCGACACCTAATTAATGGTAGTCTGGAGCCTAAAGACGTAGTATTTCTTATCAGTTTGGAAATAGCAGACAGATGCAGGAAATACGGTGTCACGCTTCTGGGAAGAATTCTCCTTTGTGCAATTTGTTCACTTTATCCTGGTCCAAAAGGGGCTCAGTGTGTTCAACTCAGGGAAGGGCTCGGGCTTTGCATGCCCGGAGCATGGCCATGCCCCACCTTGCCCAACACTGCTGCCCCACTGAGAACATCAGCTTCATGAATCTCCAGGAGCTTCGCAGATTACACCTGAGACCCAGCAGAATAGGAATAAAACACCCCTCTGGTGTCCCCAGGACCTCACATAGTCCCAGGAAGGTCAGGGCCTTGGAGCTTTTCTGCCAGAACAAAGCAAAGTGGGCTTGGGACCACACCAGCCAAAAGCAGTAGCGCTTCACCAGCACGGCTTCTGTGAATTTCTCCAGACCATTTAATGAGAAAATCAGTACTGTCAGACGCAAAATCCAGTCCAAATCAATGTTGGATTTGTCTAAGCATGTTCATGTTTCATCCACCTACTTGCTGTTTGCTTGTGGCTCCAGCGCAACCCAGACTCAGCTGATATTCCAATCGAGTCTCCACCATTGATGTGATCCCAACGTGCCTGGGAGGGAGTCTCCCTCCTGACACAGCCACCACCACCCTAGGGTGAGACTTTAAACCCATTTCCTTACTCTAGCTGAGATATTTGGGGTTGACTTCATGAGGTGCTGTAGATCTCTCCTGTATGCCGGGCGCGTAGGCAGTAGGGACAGTTGGGAAAATGTCAAGACTGTGATATGCGATGGCCTGAGCCCCAGGAGCAAGGCTTCCACCTCCTTTTGGAGCACTCCAGAGAGCCATTTCTCCGGCTGGAGAACCACATGTGATAGATCTGCAGTGACTATGGCGTGTTTTGGGTCTCCCCACGCTGTTTTCATGTGTGGGTAAAGGGAAGCCACTGCCTGGTATCACCCGCTGGGCATGTAGAGGGAGGCTGCTGGTCTGGCTTGTGAACGATTGTGTTTGTAATCGTCTCAGGGAAAAAAGATCCCCCTCATCTCCTTTTTCATCATTTACAGATGCTTTATGCACAGTTTCAAAAGACTGGCTAGGGATTACTCCATCTTCTCCTCAGCCAGGCTGAAGTTTAGATGTGCGGCTATTTGAGGGAGGGAAAAAAAGGAGAAAACACTCAGAATTTTTTGTGAGTCACTACCCAGGAACGGGTGTAAGTTTCTGTGTTTGTTGAAGAAGTTTTCCTCTTAAAACGTCACTGCAAAGGGAGGTACGGGGTGTGTTACGGGTGCTGAACACCCCGCGCTACCTCCTGGTGCTGCAGCAGGGGCGTGTTTGCATTGTCCCTCAGTGATCGCTGGAAACGGAACTCACCAGCATCAATTAATTATACCCATTCATTACACAGATGAATTAGATTGGCCCCAATCAATAGTGTTAATGAAATGTCATTTACTCAAACCACCCCTTAAGCCAAGTGTGCTGGTGACGCTGGGCCAGGCTCCTGCTGTTGGGGCATGTTGAGGCACCGAACTCACTGTCTGCCTCCGTGGGTGATGCTGGAGACATGGCTCGGCTGGCAACGAGGTGGGGACGGGCAGGGCATCACCGGACAGGCAGAGCATCACCAGATGGACAGAGCATCACCGGATGGGCAGGGGATCACTGGACAGGCAGATCTTCACTGGACAGGCAGATCTTCACCAGACAGGCGGAGCATCACCAAACGGACAGAACATCGTCAAATGGACACAACAGCATCAGATGAGTAGAGCACCATCAGGTGGGCAGAGAATCACCAGGTGGGCAGAGCATCACCAGTCAGGCAGAGCATCGCCAGACAGACAGAGCATCACCGGGTGGACAGAAGATTGTCAGATGGACACAGCATTGTCCATTGAGTAGAGCATGGTCAGACTGGCAAAGCAGCACCGGAGGGACAGAGCATCGGTGGATGAGTAGAGCATCACTGGATGGACAGAGCATCACCCAACGGACAGAACACCACTGGACGGGCAGAGCATCGCCGTATGGCCACCGCTGTGATGCTGCAAAAGAGCAAACTTTGGCTGTGCTCCCTTTTCAAAATGCAACTATGTAAAGGTCACAGAGGAGGAGATGAAACTAGGAGTTGTAATAAGGAAGGAGAAATAAAAAATAATGACAGAAATAAATTGTCATAAGAGGGGATACAGTTATGATTTATTGTGATATTCTACAAATTTGGAGGTGATTAAAAGCCACCTAAAATTCACATTAACAAGTCACATAAAAATGGAATTAAACTAGTGGGCATAATGTGGCAGGGTATAAAGAAAAATCATGACAGAAATAAATTGACAGAAGAATGATACTATTCAAGTTTTACTCTGTCGCGTCACACTGACAGGAGACTAGTATTTTAATTTCAGAGTTGTGGTTGAGTTTTTGGAGTTCATTAAAGGCCCACATTAAGAATCTCATAAAAGTGAGAAGAAATTAGTGACCATAATGTGGCAGAGGAAATAAAGAAACAATAATGACAGAAATAAATTGACAGAAGAATGATACACTTAATGTTTCACTCTGACACCCTCTATTAATAGGCCGCTGCAAGCTGGAGCAAATGTCATTCATATTTTAGCCAAAGTATACCACTAATTAGGCCGGCTTTCTGCACTGGAATTAAATTTGAGATCCCTCACCTTTAGAGTGGGATCATTTGAATTCGAAAGAAAAGAGCTGGTGACAGAAAAAAAAACTTTCTGCTCGGGCTCTTCTAATGAGATAAAATTCCCCCTTCTCCCCATTTCCTAGCTATAATTGCTGATTATGTTGTTACACAGGAGCGGCTCTCCGCTCTCTCCTCCCCATCATTATGATTTAGTCTGGCATATCGGGGTGCTTCAAACACGGACTGAAGTGGTTTGAGTCTAATTTAGCACTCATTTAGGCCGCAGGTACCGACGAAGGTAAACACCGCATTGTTATAATTAATTACCCCTTAGGCCTAGCCAGGCCAGCTCTGTTTCAGCTGACCCTTATAATAATAAGGCTTAGGGGCATATTGTATTTCTTTTGACAGATTAATTAGAAATTCAGCCGTGGAGGTACAAAGCAACTCTGTCATGAATATTTAAATGGACTGACACAAAAAATCATGAAAGGGCTGCTGAACTACATGACAGACAGGGGATATTAGCCAAGTGATTCTAATCAATAATCTCTTGATCTCTTACATATTAATACACTGCCTGCTGTTATTAAGCTCCATAATAAGGAAGGGGAGAGAAAGTTAGTGTAGCTCTGCTGTAGGGCTCGCCGGGCCCCCAGTGTATACACTAACTGACGGAGAAAATGCACAGAGGAGCCGAGCCTCAGCCTCTTCAATCTCATCCAATCTTAAGGAATGGCAGCTCTGAGCATCGCCGGCCGGATAATTATTGGCCCTGACAAGGTGAAGGCGTTTGCAGGCAAATGAGATGGGAAGTAGGATAAGTCCCCAGACCACCCAGCGCAGGGCACGCTCAAAACCAACCGCGCGCTACCGGGCGGGCTTGTATTTGCTTTAGCAGGGGAAATATGGGAATCACAGCGCTTTTGAGTCGTGTTGAAGGGTCAGTGACAGTCGAACACCGGGAGCTTGCTGTTACTGTTGTTAATGTTAACTTTAACACCAAGTCAACTGGATTTACCCCCGGTCCCTTTGCTCATCTCCTATAACATCAAGGCCACCGAGTGAATTAAGCAGCGTAGTAGAGCTGAATATCATCTAAATTCATTACTGCCGGTTCCTCCTGTAAATGGGGGAGGAAGCCGGGCGCGTTGCTCGGGAAATGTGCCGCCGCCACATCACCAAAGACTTTCTTTGTGCTGCAGAGGCTCGGGGTTGGGTAGAGAGTTAGCCGCGGCAACGCGCCGGCGCCGGATAAAGGGGGTTAGTGGTAATGAGAACTGTAAGTATTCGCGGAGCTAATATGGTCTGTTATCTCCGAAAAACGATCCCTACAATGTGCTCGTGTGGTGCAAGAGAAAGGGCTCAGCTGGAAAGGGAACTGGACCGGCTCCAGTATCTGGCTAAACAACTTAAAAAAAAAAAAAAGATTAAATGACAGGAGCAGGGAGTGATTATTAACATATTTAAATCGCATGAACACAATGTTCAGATGGGATTATAGGGACGATGTCAGGTTTTTTTTAAAAAAAATGATCCGACAGCCAAAATATTAGATTTTTCTTTTCTGTTTTGATTAAAAGTGAATGCCGGGGTGGGTGTGCACCGGCGGCCCCCTGCAGCGCCTGCGGGCACGGCCGGGGCCAGGAGGAGACAATCTGGATTTCAGAGCTGGTTTTGCTTCGTCACAGAAAAGCCCCACAAAGGTTGGAGGACTCGCAGTGAATTTGCCCGGTTTCCGTGGGACAGCAGGGCGGAGCAGAGGGTTGGAGGACTTATTTCTGTACATAGAACCTAATTGATGCCACCTGACTCCCATGGCCTCAGTGTCCCACTTCTAACAAGTCCAGACTGGAGCTGATAGCGATATCACAAGCCTCTTAGCCCCTAATAACTCATCCTGTGCTTCTACCCTTATTTTGTTCTGATTAGGTGTCTCTGAGCTACCTACAAGAAAAAGAAAAGAAAAAAAAAACAGATTGAAGGGAAAATCCAGTGGGAGCAGCTTAATGAGCAACCCGAAAAAGATCTAAGACCCCAGTGCCACCAGAAGAAGACTTTGGCAAGCTGTGAAACCACTCCTGATCGGGTGGGAACCCCCCTGGAATTGGGGGGCAGCCCCGGGAGGGTGCCCTGGCTCTCGCTGATGATTTCCTCTCCTGCGGGTGCTGCAGAACGGGATGGAAAGTGTTTCCATGAGGACAGGGTTCAGGTTCGGGGTAGGAGGGAACCGTGCCCAGCTGTCTAGCACGCTGTGACAAGATGTTGTTTCATGTTGTGATTGTGCATTGAACGGTTTCCTAAACTCTGCTTCGAAAATTGTACGTTTGTGGGCAGAGTGCCATCGTATTGTGAGGAAAAAAAGCCCTGTCCCACTTACAGGCCTCATCTGGTGGGGGATTCGCTGCTTTGGGTGAACTCAGTAAATGCTTTGGGCTTTGCAGGAGCACTAAGTTAAAAACGCGTAAATCTTAAAAGTGCGTTTATGCTTAAAAAACCCCTATCCTGAATTTATCAACACTTATATTTGCAGGTCACACTTCACTTGCACTTATAAGTTTAAGTCTAACCCTTCTCATTACTTCAATGCTCCTTTTAAACCTCTAATGCATATTTAAGTGGTAGTATTAAAAAACAGTGTGTCAACTGCCATTGATGTGCAATGTAGGGCACTGACCCTTTGAACGCATTATCATGTCATTGGACCCATTAAATGTAGCCATTTCTGTTGCTCTTAATTGGGTTGTGCAGCGCGGTTGCAAGTGGTTACAGTTTATGCCATGAATTATAATAACAATAGTATTGGTTAGCAGCAGAGATCTATATGGGTAACAAATGCATATGCTCGGTGATTGCTGAGACTACCACGTCCATTCAACTCGTCACCCCTCCCCTTTCAAAGTAATAGAAGTTTAATTTAGGAGACCAAAATCAGCTTGTGGCCTCTACTCCGCCCATGCCTCTTAATTAAACGGAGCATCCTCTTCCAAAGCAGTGTTACTGGGCTGGTTCTGCTCATGAAGCAACGTGCTGTTCCCCATGAATCAATATTTTTTTAAAGTATCTGGCCCTGAAAAAGAAACCCCATACATCCTATCTGCTTTTGGGAGGAAACTGCAACTCTCTTTCCTTCTTTTTCTTTTTTTATTTTTCCTTTTAAAAAATTGGATGTCAGAATTCATTTGGACTAAGGCCAGGGTATTTTATGGCAAGTTTCAGCAGCTGAAAATATTTGCATCTGATTTATAAAGTTTTGCAAATCCATGTAAATGCGAGACAGAGCCTAACGACGGTGGCACTGCCTGCCATGCTGTTACAATTAGAGCTTGGCCCACATCGAGTCCCTGGCATGGACGTGCCCTGAACTTTGGATCCCCAGTTGTGTTTCCAAATCAAAGCTCGAGACCCTCACACTCCTGAAACGCAGAGATCTCTGGAGCTGGCTCAAAATTTTATAGCCAGGACCCATTTCCAATAATTAGTGCTGTTGTCTTTAAATATCGATGGAAGTCATGATGTTTTATCATTTGCAGCTGGACACGCCTGAGTACCCTTCTCCCTGGTCTGGTGCTCCCCAAGAACAGATAATTAAGAACAAGGCAAACAGACTTCAAGCAAATGCCAAATTAAATGTCCAAATGCAAAATGTGTAGTAATTGCAATAGTAACAGTGGTGATGACAGCAACAATCATTTCTAGCCTTGCAGTTTTGTTTATAAAAATGTTAGTAAAAGGTGCAGAGCTGGAAACAAATAACTTTACCTCAGCCCCTTTATTGCAAAAACATAATAAAGTGCAAGCCAAGAAGTAAATTCATTGCGAGTCATATTAAAGGTTTTGGACCAAAGTGAAGCTGTTACAAACTACATCTGTAAAAATTGTGTAATTATTATGGGTGGGTAAAATCTGGCAAGAATTATTTTCTTAAGTAAAGCGTAAAAGAGAACAGATGTGCTGTAACTGACACATTTATTTTTTGCCAGTTTCACTAATTCTGTACAAAAAGTTGATCTCATTTATCATATTATTCAATGGATTTCAAATTAGCGAGGCAACGGTGACTTTTTTCATTGTCCCAATTTTAATGCCTGAGAAAAGAAGGGGGGGTGGGGAAGGTTGTCTCACAGAAAGAAAATTAATTTGTTTTATTGGGCACTGAAAACTCAAGTCTTTTGTCAAACAGAGAAGAAAACATATATTTGGAGGGAGAGCTAGGTCACTAGTTAAATGTCAAGGTCTGCTAAAATCAAAAGGTAGGAGGGGTGGGTGACAATGAAATCTAAGTAGAAAACCATAAATGTAAAGAAACACCACTATTTCGGGGCTGGGGTGGAATGAGAAAAATGGCCAAAGACAAAGATAGGCAGCCTGGGTCTGGAAGTAATTACGGCCAAGTGAAGACAACTGAATTCCATATTACTTTGGTGGATGTCTGTAAAGGCAGTTTGGGGAGGTATTTTGGTAAGGTTTACTTTTTGGAGCTTAGCAACATAAATTTGTTGTCACTGAACTATTAAATAAAATAGACACATGTTGGCAAAGAGTGCACAGCCGAGGGATGGAACTGATTAAGGGACAGCCTATGAAATAATAGCTTAAATGGGCCCACTGCAGGATTTTAATATCCCATGACAACACTCAATTGTCAAATTCTGCTGGAGTGTCCAGGATGCTACTAAAATTAAGCCAGAAATTCCTAGATTTATTCTATTTTTTTTACAGCTAAGAACAGGAAATGCCAGTAAGCTGTGAGAATCTGAGCAAGAAACAAGAAACTGGGAAGAAAAGAGGATGGTCTAAAATTTTATGAGATTTCTGCCATTAAATCTATAACAAATGTCTTTCACCTACACACGATAAAGAGGCAATGTGGGATTTTAATTGGACTTTTGGCTTTTCTTCATTTGATTTAAACCTAGGTAGAATTTCAAACAATAACACTGGAACACCTGGTTAACACGTTAGATGATATGTATAGTTGTAAATTGTGGTTTTAATAGGTGCTCACTGGGGGATTGCAAAGGGTCCCATTGTTCAGCTTGGCAGATATTAAAAAAAGTTCATGAACTACTGGGATTTAAAACCCACTCACATGATTTTAATATTACTCCAGTAATGTAATTTGATAATTTGACCAAACTTGTGGCCAATTTGTGGACAGAGAATCTAATGGTCACGTTACGTGATTAAAGTACCTTGGTACAGGACTAAGCACAACGCCCGCTTTAATTTATTGCAATGGGCCAAGCTGGAGAACAGCAACGGTTGCTGAAATCTGATAATCATCGTATTACATGGGCATAATCAAAGAAACGCACGGAGGAAGTCTGCTCCCAAGAACAAACACAACCCACAAATACTCTGCGCGTTTCTCCACTGCAACAACGACCCAGGGGAAACCTTTTTGGCAAGTGAGCTTCCTCTTCCCTTCCAGTTCAAGAACAAGGACCCATCAGGCTTTAAGGAGACCAGTCACTTGAAATGATTTTCTTTTTCTTTTTCTTGCTTTTAAGAAACTTGGGTCTATTTGTGCCGTCTGAGTTTGTGTTCTGACCTTAGGCCTTCTGCACAGGAGGGAAGAGGACTGCCAAACTGGAGGGGTCATTAATGGAGGCAGTTTGGACGAGGAGCGCACATTTAAAGGAAATCACACCATCATTCCCACTTACCGTCCTCTGTTTCAAATTGCAGAGAGGTTCTGGAGAGTGTGAGCTTGAGACAAGTCAACCTGCATGAGCCACTGGGTCCCAACCGACGCCCTGACCCTATAGCTCTACTGTCCCCAAAAGGCTGACGAGATCAAGGTGGCGTTCAACACAGGATGTCACCATGTGGTTGAAAGGACACTCAGATGGTTAAAGAACCACGTGGATGATGGGGGTGAGCACTGTGGTTGGTGGTGGTGGTGTGCCTCCTGGCCAGGGCCAAGTGTGTGGTGCTGGCACTCATCCTGGGAGAGTTCTGTGGGATGTCCTCACTCATGCTTGGACATAGTGATGGAAAGTACTCACTGCATGTCCCCAGGGACACTCAGCTGAGGGGTGCTCCGGGACTAGGTTGCCCCCAAAGGGCTGAGGGCACCAGGAAAAACTCAGCCCCATGCCCAGGGAGGAGGAGCACTGGCAGTGGCAATGGTGGTCCATCAGCTGCACAGCCCCAAAGCAGGAAATGTGGGGACAGGGTCCTCAGCACCAGCTGGCTTCCCCACTCTGCTGACACGAAGCCTCTCCTGCTCCAGAGCAGCTCAGCCCTTGAACGTGTCTCTGCTCCCAGTTTAAGCACCAAAGTTAGCAAACTGAATTCAGACCATGAATATCTTCCCATGCCTTTCAGACCTGTTGCTGAAGAGACCCTGGTGATACAGTTTTAAAAATAAAGAGCTTGCTTCTTTTTCCTGGAGTATGTTGTCCTCCCATGCACAGCAGCAAAATTCTCCTCTGCTTTTCACTTGCCTGATTGTCCGTTCAGGTGCTCCCAGGTCCCTGACCCATTCCCTTTGTTCTATCTCTGCTTTAGTTTTGCCAGATATTTGTCCTTAGTTTCTGTGCATCTTTGTGGACTTTCTTGAGCAAGTTAGAATAATAAACACAACCCCAAAACTTTTCCCACGTCTCTTTTTCTCTTTACACTCCTGCTGTAACTGTACACCTTGCTTTCCCCCTTCACTTTCCCACTTAGAAATCTTTCATAGATAACAAGACCTCCCCTAGGCCCTGATTCAGCAGAGCACTTAAGCATGTGCTTAACTTTAAATACCTTTGTAAAAGCTTTTGCTGAATCAGGATCTTAGTGTTTCTCCCCTCATCTAACTGCTGTTCTCCCATGGTTATTTCAGTATTTGCTTACAGGAAAATCTGAGCATGGTGTTCATGGATGATGTCAGCAGGATTTTTTGCCCCATCCAGCTGAAGTATTTAGATGCACTCAGCATAAGAGCGAGGGAAACGGCATGCAGCAGGTAATCCGATGCCCATCAGGCTCTATACTGTGGTTTTTATGTGTAATAAAGTTTTGAACGCTGCTACTTATCGGGTGAGTTCCACCAGCGACTTGTAGCAGTAAGGATGACAAACCTCCCAGGCACTTAAAAATGTCTAGTGCTTTTTCTCAGTTTCCACTAAGAAATTTAGATCCAAATACCAACCGTATTCAACCACTTGATTTTTACAAATTTAGTCCAAATGGCTGAGAGATTGCTATTCAGCTATGTATATTTTTACCCTCATAGCTGCGAAGTACAGCTGGTTTTAAAAAAGAGGTTATTGTCCTTAAACTGTTGATACATAAATGTTTAATTCCCTTTGCCAGGAGGCAGCAGGGTGATGAGTCTGTAATTCATTTTAGAAGATATCATGGACCAGTGGAAATGTGACTGTAATTATTCATTACAACCAGAGTCAGCTCTAGTCCATACCAATCACGCCAACCACTTCACTTTGAATATTTTTCATTAATACTCTGCTTATATTCGTCCCCTTTTACTTTCAAACTGCAACTGAGAAGTTTTTGAGCTACAAGGTGAGTCGCGGTCATAGTGAGATTTACAGAGTCCTCCTCCCTCCTCGGGAGCCTGAGGAGCCCTGGTCCTGTGAGAAGGGCTTTCTGGGGCTTCTCCTGGTGGCTGGTGGTGGGTCTGGGAGCCAAGCTTCTAAAAAAATTGGTGCAACAAAATGCAGATGTAAAGTCATGACACTCCACCAGGTTAACGTCCCATGATCATCACCAACTGCTCCATGTGATGTAAAAGGACTGTAAAGCTTACAGCAGGAGAAAACACTTTAGTACTTCTTTCCTGCTTCACCACGCAAGGATTTACATCCTTTCCCACTTTCCATGTAACGCCTTTCCCTTCCCTGCGCTGAAGGACTGACGGGCTCAGAGGCAACCGAGACTAGAGAAATCTTGACCACACCATTTGATGTCTGGGAGAAAAGCTGGTGGGGGTGAGGGGGGCCCATGTGTAGGTCTCTGTGAACACACCTCAGCAAACTGGGAAGAACAGGGCAAACACAAAGGACCCAAATAATATTGGATGGATTTTTCTTTTTTTTCCTCTCCAATAAACATTTTGTGCACGTTCAAGTTAAGTAAGGGACAGACCAACAATTTTCCCCCCTCCTGCAGTAGTTTGATGAATTGTAAATTTTTTTTTTTGAAGTTTTTCTTTTTTTCCTGGCTCAGATGGAAGAGGAAGTTGATGTTTTTTAATGGGTCATGTCATACAAAAAAGAGAACAAACACCCTCTTATAGGATCTAGTACCTGTCTGGGTTGAATATACATTTTGGGGTAAATTGTAAAAACACATTAAAATCTCTCTGCAAGTCCCATTTTGCTTTGAAGTGTAATGTGAACTGCTCAAATGATGATGGCAAGGCTGTGGGTATTTGGGGTTCATTAAACCACTGTTATCAAAATATGGTGTAACTTTACCTCAATAACGCTACATCTCTTCCTTTCTCTCCAGTCTTAAGCTTTTCAGGCACTAGAAAGTATTTTCTTTATTTTGGAAAATCACTTAACACGTTCAAGATTTAATT
This sequence comes from Limnodromus scolopaceus, assembly GCA_028565335.1. NCBI lineage: Eukaryota > Metazoa > Chordata > Aves > Charadriiformes > Scolopacidae > Limnodromus > Limnodromus scolopaceus. The sequence goes on from JAOXNO010000002.1 coordinate 37,927,920, forward strand.
AGAAGTAAATAATAATTATTAGAAGAAGGCAATCTCTCCCAAATGCTAGGGAAGTTTGGGATTAGGCTGAAATGTACCATTTAACACCATAGGCCATTCTCCAGCACTGAGCTTTGAGCTAAAGTTTAGAAAAATAAACAAATTCCTCCTTATATTCTGAAGGCTCAACACCAACCTAACGACTCCATGGCAAGCCAGGGTCATCCCAATAGGTTCATATGGATTAGTCTGGGTTTATATGAATGTGAGGAGACCAGCGTGTTGGCCAGCAGAGCGGAGTAGATGCAAAATCATCCACGGTAACTTGGGGGAAGCTACTGAGAAAAAGCTTGTTCGAAGGTCTCGTGTACTAGGAACAGGAGTGGAAGGATTGAAATGACTCATTTTAATGAAGCACGCTATCATTTTCAGTTTATACCAAAACAGTATGGAGAAAAATTTGATCTTCCAGGAGATCCAAGCCAAATTAATCTCAAGCAGACCCAATATAATGCAGTGCATGTTATTGAACGCTGGAGTCCTGCTGGCCTGCGCGGACCCCCTGGGGAAAGCCGGCAGCCACACAAATGTCCATTTTTCCAGGTTCACCCTCGCTAACGCTCGCAGACTGAGCTCACGGTGCCAGCGCCGGGAGACGGCAGGGTCTCTGAAGGCCCAGCCTGGAATCTTTAGCAAACCCCATGTGTCTTTCATTCATTTCAATAGGAAACGTCGTGGGACTCGTGAGAGATTCCATTCATTTTTTTTTTTTTTTTTCTTCAAGCAGTTGTACTAAACGTGTCTGATTAAACACCGCACGCAGCATGATGCGTGCTCTGGAAAGAAAGTTTCCTCTTCACAGCGAACCAGGCAATTTAATAATAGTCAGGCAGTATTTAGAGAAGAGGTTTAATTGGGATATTCCTTATCAGGGGTAACACTGGGTTATATTTTACGACTTGCGAAAAAAAGACAGGCTGTAAAGTGATGTAAACATTGCGTGTTTAGTTCCTGTACACCAGTAAATAGCGGCTGAACTGGCACTATTAAATGTTCAATTTAAACACATACCCAGATACCTCTCCTCCTCTAAATCAACAGTTTCCCTCCAGAGTGATGTCAATAGACTGCTGCACATGGTACTTTCTTTTTTTTAATAATATCTTCATTTTAATGTGGATATTGCCTTTTCACCTGGGAGCAGGGTTCTATTGAAATTCTAATGGGAGAGCGTATTCTTTAACATGAGAATACCGAGGGCCTGCGTAGACGCGGAGCGGAATGAGAGATGGAGCATTAACTGATTTTCCTCCCTCCAGAAGAGGGGCCGATGTGGGTCAGGCTTGCAGGGCTTTTCCCTTCCTATTTGCCTTCAGTTTCATAGCAACAATAATTTTAAACTTTATATTCAGGGGAGGAAAGAGGAATCCAAATGCACCTGAATTACTGTACTGTACGAGGGAATTTAATTAAGAATATACACATTAGAATTTCAGTGGGAGCACCTATTTAATGTTACTTTATTAAGCCTTCTATCAAACCCTTTTTTATGTATATCAGTTGATATACAATTAATCTGCTCTCTTGTGAGAAAAAAATAGCACCTGAGGTGGATGAAAAGTGTCAGATTATAATAATTATAAGCAGCTGTTCACTTGGAATCACCTCTGGCCTACATGGGGGATGCTGTGAGCTACCACTTCTCACAACAGACCACCTCATTAGACTTGACCTTCCCAGCTGGGTATTTCATTTGTGTTTTTTTAATGGGTTTGTATACCGCAAATCGCAGCCCCTCGCCAAGGCTGGCTCTTTGTTGCCGTAACAAAAGGGAGCAATGCAACTTAAAAAAAATGAAAAATGCTGCTACTGTAGGTCGGCGCGATGCCGCTGGAGGGGTAGGTGACACGCTGGTGTGGGACCGGTCCTGCAGAGCACATTGCTGTCTTGCTTGGGGTAAATGTGTTTTTCTCAGCTTTCAGGCAGTTCTGTTTCCCTCGGTCTCTGAACATTAAAAAGGAAGTGTCTGTGGAGTGATACTTGACATCCCAAACTCCACCGGCAACCGGCACCAAGGTGCCCAAGACAGAGAACCGCATCCATGGCAGAGAGCATCCCGCTCCCAGGCAGTGAGGGATAAAACCCCACGTCTGTGGACCAAACCAGAGACAAACATAAGAGAAATTTGATGTGTACATGGGTTTGTGAGTGTTCCATGTGTAAATGTATACAGAGATACAGCATTCTCACAGATGCATTTCATGCACCATATATATATGTGCCCATGTACATATAAAATTAAGAGATTAAAAAAGCTTCTGAACAATATATCTGGTTTCTTTTCCCCTTCCATTTATGTTTGTAATAAACTCACTCTCATACAATTAGCCTCAATTGTTTTTATATCTTCTGAGGCAATAATATAGGCAGCCTGGGGAATACAGTAGTAATCCGTATACCTGTGTTCATTTACCCAAATCACTATGGTTACAGCCAGGGCAAATTGTTTACTGTGAGAATCTTTGGAGCCCCTTTCCAGATACTAATGACCTTTCTGTTCATCCAATAACATCAACAAACCAGGGAGGCTGCCCACACCATTAAAGCCAATTGCCTCTCAAGTTACTGAGGGAGTTGTGCTTTTCCTCATTTATTTTCTCTCATCTGATGTAACTCACATGCCACTTTCTTGTCTTTAAAGAAGGGGAAAAACTGTGGATTATTGATTTGCTTCTGAACAGAAGACCAACCTAAAAGCCCCAATGAATTGTCACTCATTATTGAAATTACTGAACACTAATTAAACTGGCAGCTCAAATCCCAGCAGGCCACACTCATCTGAAGCTGAAATTCAGACACTTGGACAGTGGAAGAGAGAAAGCGTTAGCAACCACCAGGATTGTAATAAGCTTTGCATTAATTTTTGTTTCTTAAAGGCACATGCAAGGTTTGAAACAGAAGAGGCAACACGCTACCTGGGCTGAGGTTAGGCTGGAAAGGCCTTTTTCCTGCTTCCCTTCCAGGAGGTATCATTTCAAATGGGAATCCTATGGTTCCCAGGTGGTGCTCCCTTCCTCTTCTGACAAACCCGAGTGCCGTCGCGCAATGTAAGGACTGACTCTGGTGATGCCGGCAAAGGAAAGAGTTTAGCTTTTAAACCGGCTGGCCGAGAGGAAACTGAGTCAGAAAATATACATAGCCACACGCCTGCGATACTGTCACAAGCTTCCTGAGCAGTAATAAATGCTAAAGATCACCTAGAATTCATGGAGCCAAATTTATTAAAAAACATCTTTGGCCCGTTTTCACAGGATGTTCAAACTACATATAAATTATGCGTGCCCATGGTTAATCAACCTCAATTTTTAATTTTTTTATTTTTTCCTTGCCTGAGAAGTAACCCTTCATTTGTTCAAAGAGGACAGAACGAGCAGAGAGAGGGCTGGGCTAAACAGTCAATTTGCTCTCTGCCTTTATAAGCAGGACTTTATGGTGATGCTGCTGGTAGGTAGGGAAGTGAAGGAGAGACCTGGCTTCAGCCATCCCATAGGTCCCTCTCATTTTTATAGCCCATGCTATATAATACTCAAAGGGCAGGGAAAAAACCAACCACAGGCACTTAGGAGAAATGTTGGATCTTGGATCGTTATAATCTGTTCCTTAGAATTATGGCTCCTGCTGTTAGAGGGACATCCACATATTCAGTACTGCATAGAGAGTGCCCTTTATAAATACGGCTTACCCTGTATGTTCATCTCGTGCCAGAATTGGTTTGGAAGAAACTGCAAAACAATTTTCCCTCTTCTCTCTATATACACATTCCTACTAAATTTCCCAGCAGCTGGTCCTTGGGACACGACTGGCAGAAGGCTCTCGAGTGAAAGCTGGAGAGAGAAATCTTTTAGGCAAATATCACTCGAGATGAAACACTTTGCGTGTTGCTGAGAAGAGCAGGGCCCTTTTCCATCTGACAGCCACAAAAATTGAATCTTGCTGCTTTATGCTGGAGGCTGGAATTGTTTTAAAAGTTTTGTGGCGGGCAGGGCTGTATGGTGCAGGCACCGTGAGGTCCTTCCAGCAGTGGAGTGTTTTTGGAAAGTCTAAGTAAAATTATTAATTATTTAATTCTTCCAATAAAAAATTAATTGAATTTTAGAACAAAAGAATGTGCAGATATCACCCTTCTATATTTAGGTGTGGAAATTAAGCTGTGGGGAGTGACTTAGGAGAGAAGGGAGTGGAAATGCAAATGTCCTGTTATATTCTGCTTAACCTGTTGGCTGATAATATCCCTTGTGCTGTTGGGTTCATCTTGTCTCAGCGTCATGAAACCTAAGGGCAAGGAATCAGCAGTGGCTTTAATTTGGGAAGCTCCTAGATGGGGTACACTGTCCACCCTTGTTTGATGTTCACTGCCACACAAGGTCCCAGGTCGGTGCAAACCAAGGCACCCATGGACAAAGGCTGCCTTGGTCAGACCTGGGATTTTAAATGATGTTTGGATACCTGGGATCTGTTAGAAAAAGCCTTCAGCCCATCTACAGGTTTGCCCCAGCCTACGTTTCGGTGTCACCTGGGCAAGGACATGGGCTGGGATGGTTGTGAACGGTGGGGCAGGCAAAACCATGCAGAAATATCACTGCTGCCCCTGGACCCAGTCCCACAAGGTGTTCTGTGCCCAAATGTCTGGGATCCCCACTTCATTTTGGGCACCAGAGTAGCCCAGGAGTGTGTTCAAAGATCTGAGCCAAACCAAGCCACACGTGGCCACCAGGAGGGACCTGTCTGTGGAGGCAGCATCTTGCAGCAAAGGAGCCAAGTAATATTGCATATTCAACAGCTTCCAAAACCTAACCTGGGCCTTTAAAAGAGGGCTTACCCAGCACCTATCCTCACTGCTGAGATGAACTTCAGTCTCTGGAGTGGCATACAGACAGCGGTGAGCGTTTCTGATGGCTGTGCCGTGGCAGCATTAAACGCTGCCGTTTTTTTGTCTTTGGAGGGGGAGTAGTTTAACAAGACTGCTACCAACACACAGCACAACATTGCCAGGCGTCTCTTTCGCAAGTCACGGTCAAGAGGAAAATAATTTCCATATGCTGGCCTTGTGTCTTGATTTTTATAGGGGTCAGAAGGGATATTTATTCCCCAGAGCAATGCTTAGTTTTTCTAAAAAAAAGTCATGCTCCCTGTTTTCTTAAAACCTTGGATTTAAACCAAGAATCAGTTATTTAATTCTTCTTGTAAGTAAAAATTAGGACAAACTAATATTTATTTATTTTAAAATATCCTCTGTAGCTTTACAATAAATGGTTAGAGCACAATGCAATCCTCCTCCATACACGAAGCATCTTTTTAATATGCCCTATCATGAAATTAATTGGACATTAAATAGCAGGAGAAAGACATATAATAAAACCTGCAGTTATCACAGTTCCCAGTGTGACAATACCCAAAGGTTTGAAGGTTTAGTTAAGCTCCAAAAGTTTAAATACTTTTCCAAACCTCGTTGGGCTAGAAACGAGCAGGCTTTCTCATCAGGATTCCCAGTATTCCTGGGTTTGGCCGTGGCTACGCAGACTGTCAGAAAAGCCTTTGTTACAAACCCCCACTAATCCCACTTGTGTCAAAAATGAGGAAATGCAGTGCTCGTGCACCAGCAGCGCCGGGAGGAAAGTTAATCATTTGGACTTTTCAGAAAAAAACCCATAAACCAAAAAAAACCCACCAAACCAGGGTTTGGAATTATTCCTATCCAAAATGTACCCTGTCCTGATTAGACTTCAGAAGAAAAAGATTAAGCAATCTTTTTTTTTGCGTCGGTATTTGAGAAACTGGGAAAGCTCCATCCAAAGCTTAGGCATGCCAGCTCTGACTGAGGACTTTACAATCTTGAGCGGAAAGTGTCTTTTTCACTAAAAATCAAAGCTTCCTAAGTTCGTCTTTTTTTTTTTTTTTTTTTTTTTGAGGCTCTTTGGACGGCTCTAATTGGGTTTCTGTGCGTGCAAAATGAGTGAGTCCAAAGTGTAACAGGATGCTGAAATGATACGAGGGGCCTCTTGGAAATTAAAGCTAGATGCCCTCATTTCCTTGCAGAATGCATGCCTTGTGCACCTCGTGTCTTCCAGAAATCTGGGCTGCCTCCTGTCCCACCAGCATGTGTACATGGTGTACCCAAACCATCTCTCCAAAACACAAGAATCCCAGTGGAAAATGCTCTGTTTCAAAAAAAAAAAAAAAAAAATGTTTTAAACAAAACCCTAGACTTTGAAAATCAAGTAGGTGCTTAAAATAGCTGTAAATCTAATCTTCCTTAGAAAAGCTTTTCAGAGGGGAAAAAATACCCAATCTTTGTATAATTCTGTGAAGAATTTGCATCTGGGCGTTCCTAAGATTTCCAAACTTTTCCATAGCACATCACAGAGAGACCAAAGTGGGAGCAAAGCCCTTCCTTCGAGAGTGCCACAGTTGTGCGACAATATGGCTCTTCCCTGATTTTATTTTTGACTTCCTGAGAGAATTAAACAGATTGAAATGTACCGAGTTTGGGAGTGAAGGGATAAACGTCTTAATTAACTGCCCGGAGAGCGGTTCCTAGCTGGGTTGGCAGCATGTCGTCTCTGACGGGCCTTTCGTGGTCCAGAGGCAAGTAATAAGGTATGGCAAAGATATGAAAATTTTTTTCAGGTCGTGTTCTTCAGAGCTGACAGCAGGAAACAGAGTGACCTCGCCAAATATCTCTTGGTCTTACATTTCAGGGGATTGCCATTTTCCACCCCACCCCCCAGAATAGAAATCAGGGCATAACTTTGCATTTTCCTGATACAGGGTCCAGCTGAGAGCATCATGTGGAAGGGCAGAACCCCGGCGAGGCTGTAACACTTGGGGCTGAGCGGTGTGGATGAACAGACACAGAATTTAAAGTGCAAGCTAATAGTAATGGTTCATCAAAAGACTAAGCCAGCTGTGGTCAGAAAGAAGACTGAAGCTAAAGACCAAATACGAAAGCATCCTTGGAAGAGTTTCAGAAGTACTTTGAATGTTTACATTATCTTTTTGTTTTGTTTTGTTTTAATATATAGGTACTTCGTCCTTAGTCCCAAAATGTTTCAAATGTTTTGATCCCTCTATTCTGATCTTTTTCAGTGCCTTTTTCTAGACAAGAGATGTCAGGCAAGGACTGCCTCAAAAAGTAACATGGTATGGCTCAAAGACAGATCCTGATGTTAAATGAAGGAGAACCTCCTATTCCAGCCAAAAAAAAAAGACAACTGCCAAATACTTGCCAATCCAGAAGCAGAATTTAGACGATTCATTTTAAAATGCTTCTCCAGCTACTTCTTGAGACTGGTTTGGCTTGAGCCTGAAGAGGTAGTTATTTAAGCACTTGAAAGAGACTAAAGGCTCAAATCTAATCTCAAATACTTGAATGCATATCACCAGGTATCTCAAAAAATCCATGATTGTACTTGCACATGCATGCCCAGGAGTGTATTTTCCAAGACACGCAGAGATGCAAACCCACGGATTGGAGATTAGAAATGAGCCGCGACTATTGAACTTAAATTTACATTTTTTTAAAAAAAAACTGTATCATGATCTTCCAAAAGAGTATAATTGATTGATTTCTGTGTTCTGGAGAATACTGAATTTCTAAACATTTGGTGAATCACTTGCATGTTAATTCTTAAAAAATAACTCTTTCGTTTGTTATTACAATTGATTGGTTTTTCTTTGGTTCTACAAACACACGTTGGAGCTTAGCAGTTCAAAGCACTTGTGAAATCTTACAGGACTGTGCTGTAAAATTTGACCAGCATTCCTTAGTGAAGACAAAGACCCAGCCTTTTAGGCTGATGTAGGAAAGGTAGATATTTGTGACTGAGTGTAGTTCCAATAGTACCCTGCATACAAAGTTAGGATATAATGTGAAAGACTTGGTCTGGGTAATATTAGATGAATTTTGGATCATCTGGAGATAAAAATAAAGGCTTTTTCTGCTCAGAGCAATGAATGGATTTTGCTGTTTAGGAACTGTAAGTAAACTTGTCTCATCAGCGGGTTCCAAGTAAAGCTTCCAGATGCCCATGCAAATCTAATTTCATCAGTTCTTGTGCTATTAGACCGTGCAAAGAGAAGAAGTCAGTCAGACAACCCACAACTGGAATCTATTCTTTCCTCCCCTGCTTCTGAAAATACACCGACTTTACAGAGTCCTACGGAAGGCTGGATACCCTTTGGCCAGCAACAGCTTGCCTCTCGCAAGGCGGGGGTGCCCCGTGCCAAGCATTAACAACATAAAACCTTTTGGCGCGTGTCCCGTCCCCCTTGCGAGGGCTGGGGCAGGAGGGATGCTCGGATGCTCGCCCCTAACGGGTACCACCTGTGCTCCGCTCCCCGCCGGTCTTCAGCTGGCACAGCCTCCCCTCCCCTCGCCCAGCCTTCCAACGGGCGGCGAGGAGAAAATGGGGATTCCTGGCAAAAACCAGCCGGGGGCATGCCTTGCTCTTGAAAGGCTTGAAAAATGGGGGGGGGGGGGGGTGGTGAGAATTTTTCCACACAGGCCAAGGCAATTTTCAAGGACAGGATCATCAAGAATAAACTGGGTTTCTCCAGCTCTGAGCACATTTGGCTGTTGCTTAATATTTTATTTGTTCAGCACCTATCATGCAGTGGGTGCTTCACAAACAAACACAGAAATAAAGGTTTTCACCCTTTAAATGTATAAAAGACACGGCTTCATGACCAACAAGCAGTAATGGGAAAAATAAAAAGGGAAAGAAGATCAGATGTTGCAGCTACAGGATTTTGTGCTCTTTCACAGCGTTATTTGTGCACTTCAGGGGGATTTGGTTGCCTGTTGCTTGTACTTCACTGTTTGCTTGTCTTTAACCTGGTTTCCAGGTGAAATGAAGCTTAAACAATTGCACACTCTGTGGGAGCATCTGTCGGTCTGTCAGTCCTCCCAGGAACCTCTTTAACCTGTCGTACAATTTCAACCAAATTTCACAGAAGACAGCAAATTGCTCGGGCTTCTTCCCACGGCTGCAGATATTCTGTAGGATGAGTAAACCTTTTGCAGATAGTCTAAATAACATCAGTGCCTTCTGACTCCCTCCACAGCCCACTGATAGGGCAACATTTGGCCTGAGGACAGTACACATCCATAGCAGAAATGGAGAGGTACCTTCTTCAGGGCTTCTTATCCCTCAGCTCAGTGTCTCAGCCTTGACGTTAAAACAGATTTGCAGAGAATCAACCCAGCTGAATAATTATTGTTTTGCCAACTTGTCTCAATGTTTTGTCCATTTACATAATAAAGACATTGCTGGTAACATCCTGCCCATGCTTCCAGGTAGGCAGCAGATTTATCAGGAGCTTAGGAAAAACCCTTCATCCCCTGTCTCGGGGGAAGGTAGCTATCTGAATTTTGTCAGGACACAAGACAACAGAGGGGATAATACATTCGTTGGTCCTCTTAGAAATCTCGCATGTTGCCAAGTTGGGCACTTTGCAGGAGATCCCCTTGATTCTTGTGTTTCTTGCTTGCTTGATGCAACCCAGAGATAATATTTCTAGAAGCTTTTCACTATTCATGGAGAAATCTAGACTAATAGCTTAACACCCTCCTAGTCTGATAAGCACTTTGCAAAGTAGATCCATACTGGGAATCATTTGTTTTCTGGCTGAATGTGGAAGAAGACAAGGTTTTCCATTTTGGTGTGAAATATAGAGTTTGGAGTTTTTTAAAAAAAAGATTAATTTATTCCCTTGTCCATTTCATAGATTTCCCTTGGCCTTTGCCTGTGCTATTTCAAGTGATGCAAAAATTTGCTTTTATTCTTATACATGATGTTTCCCACTCCTTTAAGGACTCCTTTTATTGGACAGGGATGACCACTGATGTCCCGATAATGCTTTGCCAAGGGTTTGGTATCCGTACTTAGAAAAATGTTGCATCTCATTGGGCTATGAAGGGGTGCATCAAAAGCTGCTGCCTGCAAAACTCTTGTGAATATGACACCTGGGACCTGCAAAGCTCAGGAAGCAGTTGGGAAAACTTGTTGAAGCAGTTTGGGAACCTAACCCAAAGGGATGGATTTCTGAAGTCCCTGGGGTGTCTACCTTTCCCAGTAACCATAACTACTATTTTAACTTAGTGCTCAAATTCAAGTCCTCCACTTCTCTCAACCCCTTAACAGTTGCCCACTTATCAAAGAACATGAAAATTTGAGACAAATTCATGTTGTCAATAGAGGAAGTGTCAGGTGAATGCATAGTTACTGCAGATGCCATTTGGTCTGTACTTCCTCAGCTCTTTTGGGAGGTCTGAACTGTTTGGATTCCTACTTCTCCATCGCCTCCTCATTTCTTCTCCTTCTTCCTCATTTGGATCCAGTCAGCTGAGTGAGGACAAGCAGCGCCACTAAATCGGAGGGTCTCCCACGCCTCCGACAACAGCAGAAGTGTCTGTGCCTCCGTGATTTATTACAGCGTCAGTGTTCGTGTCGTTATTGTTAGGGGGGCTGTAACTATTTAAAACCCCCATTTTCATATAGCTTGTCCATAAAAATTCACTCCAGGTTGGGGACATTCTCAGCAAAGGAATAGTTTAAATGAGTGGGAAAAAAAACAAAAACCCTTGCAATGTTTTCAGAGGTTTTATGTCATTCTGCTGTAGGTTTTTTGAATCGTACATTTTGGCTTGTGTGTTTTCCCATGAAGGTCACATAAAAAGGGATTCAAATGGAAGAAAATAATGTCAGGTAAATATCAGAAAGCATATAAAAATGAAAGATGGCTGTAAATATATACTTATCAATAACAAGAAGATTCAAAAATTTTAAGAGTTGCGAATATTTTGATGGTGTTTCTTGTAAGGCAGTTTGCATTTTGCCTTGTGTTTCAAAACCAGCAAAATGAAGTGACAGGGCCCAAATTCAAAGTTGACTAAAATCTATATAAAACCCTAGTAAATGCTATTCCAAGGATATATCTCTGCATTACGGCACAGTTTGAGCTGGGAACAGTTTTCAAAATACAGAGCCTTGCTCTAGTCAGATAGATAACGCCATAGGGCTACATTAGACCTTAGTCTTTGAGAAAGATGTAGCACTCCATCTGTTTCCCAAATTAAGCAAGAGCCAGATGAAATTCAATCCTTTGTGGCCTTTCTTATCTAGGGGGGATAATAGGCATGGTTCAATACATCCAATTTTATGCTGATTCAGATTTCTTGAGTGAGGCTGGGAAGGAAAGACAATTTCAACCAAGATGCAGCTTTTGCTCACCTGTTCCCTCGCCACCTAAATAAGTAGAAAATCAGTTCTGTCACTGCCTTGTTAGATGAGGCGCTAAAAACCTTTATGGACATGTGACACAGCTAATAGTCTGATCGTTTAAAAGTACATAATGACGCTTAAATAAATATTGCCTGCACACACAAAATTTGGGGTGCTGTCTAGTGTTCTTTCTGTGCCTGGCATCACACTACTCATATCACCCACACAATAGAAGATCTTGGAATAAAGGTGTTTGGTTTTTTATAAGCAATTAACAAGTTTTGAATGGCTTGCAGCTAAGATAATGATGATATCATTTATCCACAGGAAGGTGTTTACCATCTGTGCTAACGGAGCCCCAAAGCTGGATTTGAAAAATCATCCCTCCTTGCCTTCCCAGTCTACGTCTTGTAAGAAGAGGTCCTCCTGTGTGTCTCCTCTACCAGAAAAGTATCTGAAACCACCATGTTTTGAGCAAAGAGCCAAGAGAACAGGTAGCTTAGAAAAAAAAGTCTAAAACAAATGTTTTCCCAATAGAAAGACATGGCTTAGAAGAAGGGACTCTGCAATGTTATAACTTTGCTGCTGATCAGGTCACTACCAGAGACAGGTTGAATTGAATAGTCCATGAACCTGTTCCACCAGCCGTCACTTCCCGGTGATTCGTTACCCTCTTGTTTGTCACAGGTGGGGTTTAAGTCAGAAATTGAGATACACGTACCCATCTGACTTTTTGCAAGACTTTTCATCCCTTGGAGGAGCGGCTGCCAAGCTCACAGCCACGTAGCCTGGTTGGGAGCAAGAGCCCCCCTAAAGTGGGTATGAAATCAGGGGTGACTTGCTCCTTACAAGTCCTTCTTGTAGCATGGGCGACGGTAAAGGGAGAAAAGCCACTTAAAACCTAGATGGTTTAAAATAACAAGACAAATCCCACCCTGATATATTTTGTTTGTAAAATATCCAAAAGCTTCGTAGAAGAAAGGAGCAAGTTAGACATTTACTGGGATAACAACAATATTTTCAGTGACAGAAAACAAAAATACAAAGCACTCAGCTTTCATAGCATAAACAAGTAGAAAACTGACAGGAATCAGGAAAATAACCCAATTCTGGGTTTGCTCACTTCGGAGTTTGCAAATGATACAGGTTTCTGTCAGGGGTACAACACTGTGTAAAATGGATTATGGAGGTGACATAACCCTGTGTTCATCATCTGACCCTCCTGATGTCACCTGTGCTCCGGATGTCCCCTTGGTGTCCACCTGGGTGTCTCCACTAAAAGTATTTCTCTTGTGTTATTTCTTTAAAATCCTACATACTGAGGGAAAGCTGTGACAAGGTGCAAGAGTCCTCTTGCATTTCTAGGCTTTCTTGTCAAACCTAAAGTTGAAAATTGTCATTTTTGTGCACTCGGGCAAGACAGGGATCTGGGGAGGAAACCATTCCTCTGCTGCCCCAGCTCGGGGATCAGACACCCCAGGGACCCTACTGATGTCCAGGGAGCTGGTGACAGCCCCTCAGGCAAGTGAAAATACCCGGGCTTCAGCAAATCACGGGAGAAAAATTTGGATGTGGGCTTCTGCATGATAAACACTTATTCAAAACCTTATAGTAAGGTTTCTAAAGAAAGGAAAAAATATATGGATGGTTTACCGGTGGCTGGAAGTGCTATTCCTCTTCAGCGCTGCCCTGAGATAACGGCAGCTTCTGCCCTGGTGTGATTTTCATTCTCTACTTTCCTCGTTTTCTCCCACCCAGCAGAGCAAAGGCAAATCAGTGAAAGACGTCAAGTCAATGTAAATACATTAAAGTGTATTAAACTTCTCTCAGAGAGGGGCAAATTGCCTTTCATAACCGGCTTAAAACTTTAGACCAGCCTTTACCTTTAATTTTTTACCTTTAACCTTTAATTTTTTAATGTTGTTACTGCCCGTGCCTTGCTCCCTGTGGATGGGGAAGCAGGTGAGGACAGAGGGGTTTGTGCCATGGCTGGAAAACTGGAGAAACTGGAGCTTTAGCCCCAGAGTTTGCTGCTGGAGATGCACATCACAGGGCCCAAGGTAAGAACGAGCCCAGAGAGCTGAAATTCAGGCCAGTTCAGGTTTTATTGTTATTGAAACAGCCTTATTTGTTTTTCTTTTGCCAAATACCCCCAGAAGCTGAATATTTACACATTTCACGGAAAGGCAAAACAACTGGCCACACTGGGGTAAACTGTTTCTGAAAAGGGCAAACAGCTTTTGAAAATAAAAGAATTAGCCCATACTGAAAAAAAAAATAATAAAAATTAATATTTCAAATGTTCCTGTAAAGGGCCTTTATTCTCTTACTTCATCTTTCTGAAAAGAAGAGCACAGTTCTGTAGAGTTACCTTAAAAAGTAGAACACACACACACAAAACAAAAAAACATTTCCCTTTTGTTCTTACCAGGGGATGTGCTGTTATAATATATAGGTTTTGATAAGATGCATGAACTGAGCCTCTAGAAACAGGTATAATGTCGCTTTCATCTTAAATATGACAAAATGCTGATGTCCTATATCCCCTAAAAATGTGAATCAAGGCCTGCAGAGAGTAGAGCAGTGTTGTAAGAAATGCAAAAGACACACTCTTGAAAGTGTTTCTTCCAGCAAAATGGAACAACCAAAGTAGCCTCTGTCACCCACGCCGAGGAGCCAGCCTTTTTGCCGCACTTTGGCACAAGTCCACTTTTATTACAGTTGTTGACTTTCAGGCGGGGGGGGGGGGGGGGGGGGGGGGGGGGGGGGG